>LGRX02002155.1:0-74774 GCA_001247695.2 Cymbomonas tetramitiformis
TCCGGGATCGTTATTCGCGTCTGTCACAGGTAAGAGAGATCAGCCGGAGCCAACGACGGATATCGAGATGGTGGCGATATGCGTGCTCCCCCTACTCCAGTTGGTGAAGTCGCAGCAGTTCAAGTAGAAGAAACTCTTCGCGTTATTTGTCATGATCTAGCCGTGCTTAAAACTAGCTTGCCCAATCGTGTCGCCACAAAAGTCAGCGAGGTTATCCGTGAGGAGTCCCTTTCAGTGAGTCCCATGGTTCCTTTAAATTCAACCCCTTCTTCGACATCACCGTACAAACCCGCTGCGAAAGCTTTGGCGCATGCCGCAAGTGTCTCCGAACTTTGCTCTTTGTGCGACTTTGAGTGGCTAGAAACCGAGGATATGTTGAGCTGCAATGCCTGTTTTCGTCTCGCCCGTTTGGCTCCAAGCAAGTTGAAGTCAGGATACGCAATTGACAAAGTCGGTTTTATTTCTGCGAGTCAAGAACTGAAGAACTTGAAGGCGTCTATCTTGAGGCTTCAAGAGTCGCTACTTCACAGATGGGTGCTGCAGGAGATAGCGAGCAGAAACGCAGACAGCGAAACGCGTAAGCAGGTGGGCTTAATCGTGGGAAGGGCGGCTTACTTCACTATAAGAGAAGCGCACGTCTTATCTTTCTTTCGAACGACTTTTGTACGAAAAACATCGTGATGGTATTTCAATAGGATCCATTAATATCACAGCGCGGAACTTGTTCCTGTCTTCTTAGATGCGGCTTATATATTATGGCCAAGTGCATAGACTTGCGAATGCTCATTTTATCTCCGTGTCCTTTTAGTGATGAGATTCAGATCCAGAGTTTAACAGAGCTGCATATTTGGGCGACTGAAGTCGGAAAGATTCGCTTGCCTTCCATTTCTGACTGCATTCAGCAGCACTTCATTTTAAAGCAACGACTCGTGACAGCTTTTCATAGTAGTGTGAAATACAATAAGCGTTGGACGGAGGCTTCTGGTTCGGTGATAATGGAAGACCTCTTCACCGACCAGGAGTTATACAAGGACATACCAGATTGGTTGTATTTGTTCTCACATTGTGCCTTAAAGACAATTTGTGAAGAGGTGGTCGAGGGCATGGGCAGCCGCTATTGATAAGCATGCAACAGGTATGCGCCACTTGGGGCAAGAACGCTACAGTATGGAAGCGATGGTGCACTGGAATGGTCCTGCTCCTTCGGAGTGTGACGGCTTTGTAACGCGGGTCTTGAATAGGCATTTTGGAGATGGTAAACCGTGGCACTTTTCATCTGTGGACACACGGAACCGATGGCAAGTATCTAGAGTATCCACAACTGTTGACCGGTTAGATAACCAGAAAAGTAAGTCGCCATTTTTAATTTGATGTTTTGTCTATTATGTATGATGAATGTGTGAACTTGTAACATTTGTATGACAGCCGAATATTCCATGGCAAGCAAGATAACTAAATTATCCTTTAAGACAACGAAGGATTTTTGAAAAGGAATATATATATATATTTTTTAAATCGCCTGCGGCGGGCATTTTAAAGAGTAATTGGGACTTACGTCCCGAGTAATTGCGCCATGGCTGCAACCTAGGCCGCCATTTTCTTGGACTAGGATAATATCATTGAAAGCAATAAAAAATGGTTTAGATACGATTTAGTCTATGAAAAAACTATGGCTTTAGGATTTTACCACGCTAATCAAATGCCTTTAAGATCACACGAAATGATATATGTATTTTATAAACGTTTACCAACTTATAATCCAATAAAAATTGAAGGTAATAAACCATATGTTAGACAAGGGCAAGGACCTAGAACAGAATTATATACTCATTATACGGATAGGACACCTACTATATGTTTAGATGGTAAAAGATTTCCTAGAAGTGTAATAAAGTTTTCTAATGGAAATATAAAAGCAAACATCCTTGTGCAAAACCATATAATTTATTTGAATGGTTAATAAAAACATATTCTAATGAAAATGATTTAGTCATTGATCCTTGTTGTGGTATTGGAACTTCAGGAATTGTTTCAAAAAATTTGAATAGGAATTATATAGGAATTGAAATAAATAAAAAGTATTTTGATATAGCATTTGAAAACTCTTTTTAAAATATAAATATGTTTTTTAGAAAAGGATTAAAAATTATTTACAAAAATAATATAGAAATTTTATAGAAATCAAAAAATAATAAAAAATATATTTGATTATAACATTTAAAACTCTTTTTAAAAATTGTAATTGTTTTTATAAAGATTAGAAATTATTATAAAAATAATAAAAAATTATATAGGAATAAAAAAATAATAAAATATATATTTGATTATAACATTTAAAAACTCTTTTTAAAAATTGTAATTGTTTTTATAAAAGATTAGAAAATATTTATAAAAATCATATAAAAAGCATATAAAATTATATAGGAATTAAAAAATAATAATAAAAATATATCTGATTAAAACATTTAAAAAACTCTTTTTAAAAATCGAATTGTTTTTATAAAAGATTAGAAATTATTTATAAAAATATTATAGAAATTATATAGGAAATAAAAAATAATAAAAAATATATTTGATTAAAACATTGAAAAACTCTTTTTAAAAATTTAAATTGTTTTTAGAAAAGATTAGAAATTATTAGAAAATTATTTTCTTATATATTGTAATATGGGATTTAAAAAAGGTGAAAAAATTACGGACGAAGCTACTTTAGAGAGACTAAAAATAGCTAGACAAAAAGCTATGGACACTAGAAAAAAGAATGCTGATGCTAAAAAAGATATTAAACTTGCAAAAGAATTAGAAAATAAAAAAGAATTACAAGAAGCTCAAGAAAAAATTCAACAAACAATTAAACCTAAAATTATTCATAAATCTATTGAAAAAGAAATTCCTGAAAAAAAAGAATCTTTTAAAAAATCAAAGAAAAAAAGGAAGTTATTGTTGTTGAAAGTGATTCTAGTGAATCTAGTGATAGTGAACCTGAAGTTATAATAAAAAGATCCAAAAAATCAAAAATCAAAAATGGAAAAAATTATGAAAAAAATGAAAATTCACAACCTCCAACTTATAATGATGTTTTAGATAACGATAAACAATTTCATAAAACATATAAATCTTTATTTCCAGAATTTTAATATCTATTATAAGGAAACTTTTGAATTTATTGATGTCTTTTCAAAAAATAAATGACAAAAAATATGGAATTCAAATACCGAAAAATTCAGCATTTAATATAAACACCGAACCTGATTTTGTTCAGTTACCTGGAATTTTTTTGGCGATTTCAAAAAGAGGTGTTGGAAAGACTACCGCTTTAAGTAATTTATTAAGATTGATGAAAAATAATAATGCTTTAGATAGATTAATTTTGGTGTCTCCAACATATCATAACAATAAACATTATTTCAAAGATCTTCCATTAGATGACGATATTGATGTTTTAGAGCCAACAAAAGATGTTCCCGAAAAGATTGAAAATATATTAAATGAAGAAGCCACCGACTATGAAGAATATCACGAAAAATTGAAAAAATATAAGAAATTAATGTCGTTGTTGAAAAGAAAAGATATTAATATATATGATATTCCGGTTGATTTATTACTTGAATTTTCGGACTCTGATTTTGAACCTCCACAACACAAATACAATGGTAAAAAGCCTATAATTGTTGTATTCTTTGATGATGTCCAAGGGACAGATTTAATGAAACCTTCATCCAAATTAAGTAACTTAGTAATTAAACATAGACATTTAGGAAAACTTAACGACGGTGCATTAGGCACAACTCTTTTGTTTGCTACACAATCATACACCTCAAATAGCGGTGGCCTATTGAAAGCTATTCGTGGAAATTTAACACATATGTTGGTATTTCGTAACAAAAATATGAAAGAAATTGATTGTATTTCCGAAGAATGTGCGGGTGAAATATCAAAAGAAGTATTTGATGATGTATATAAGAAGTCAATTCAAAACCCACACGACTTTTTGTTTATTGATTTACATAAGAAACAAAATCATCCATCAGCTTTTCATAGGAATTTCAATGAATTTATTGTCCCTACAATGTAAATCTTGAATAAATTCTTGTAATAATTGTGGTGGTATTACATAAGCATCATTTACACCTATATTATCTTTGGAATTTGATGATTGTGTACGTTGGGCGGTATATAAATGCTTACCATACTTTTGTTTACTATCACAAGGCGTTAATTTATTACATATTTTCAAATTTAAACCGTTCATATTTGTCCAAATATTAGTCATTTTTCTATATGGAAAACCATATCTACAATAACAACAAGTGTGCTTATACATACATAATGGAATCATAAAGTCTCTATGTTGTAACAAACCACCGTCGGCCGGGTTTTCAATAAACCAATATTTCGGTTCAAAGTAATTTATGATTTCAATAGTTCTTTTTACTATGTTGTCGGCCAAAATGAGATTTCGTGGTTTGCGCCGGTGTGCTTTAGAATATTCGGTACAAGGCGGACTAGCCCATATTATATCAAATTCATTTGGTAAATATGTTTCTTTGTAATTCCATTGAAGAATATCTCCGTTTATTGTAGGATCATATTTATGAAGAATATCGAAAGTCGTAATTTCACAATGTGCGTACATTTTTTGCATTTCTTTGGAAAAGGATTTTGTCCCGCAAAAGAGCTCTAATATTTTCATCCTTATTGTAAACAAAATGGCTTGTAATTACACAATAAGTAAACACACAAGAAAGAACGCAAAAAAATTGAATGTTTTTGTGAAAGTTTCAACTAATAAAAACAAGAAATTGGATGTCTTTGATAAGAAGTCCGGTAAGAAACTAGCTAGTATTGGTGCGTGTGGAATGTTAGACTATCCTTCTTACATTAAATCAAAAGGTATTGAGTACGCACAAAATAGGAGAAAACTTTACAAACTAAGACATAATAAAGATAGACTTGTGAAAGGCTCTAATGGATTCTATGCCGACAAGTTATTATGGTAGATATGATAAAATAAAAGAAAAACTCTTTTCAAATACAAAAGAATTTTATAGGAGTACTTGCTGTACTTCGAATTGTCTGACTGACTATATGAACTCTAAACCCAAACCCAAACCCAAACTTATTCTCAAACTTTTTCAAACACCTACCACCTAATGGAAACAAAGGAAGTAACTATCACTTTAGCCGAAGTAGAACAATTAAATGAAGAACAATTAGATAACGAAGCATTGGAAAGGTTTGCTCAGACGTATTGTGAGCATATGTCACCATACAACTTGGCATTGGAAGTGGGCCATTGTTGGGAGTGTGCTCGGATGTTATGCTCGACTTGTGCTTCATACAACTCCAACAACACTAAAGGTTTCACCAAAGTATTCAACATCCCGAACTTCAACGACAAGAATATGATAGTTTGTGTTGCATGCGCGGGGTACCTAAAGGGAAAGCTAGAGCGTGGGATGGTGCACGAAATAGTGCCCCCACGTGAACCTTGGAAATAGTGCAAGATGCGAAAAGACAATTGCGAATACACTTGTTATAATAAAAGAATATTGTATACATAGTATTCTATTTGTTTACTCTATTAGCTATTATTGCTATTCAGTAGTCGTATTGCTTTTCACTTAGCCCAATTTTGGGGTCTTATTCGCCTCTGAGACTTTGGTTGCGATGTCTACGACAGCGTCTGCAATTCGCTTCACCATAGGAGGTTTATCCTTTGCCGGATTTTCAACCTGTTCGTCTTCGCTGTCGCTGTCTTCAGCAGCCAGTGCTGCCTCGTATGCCTTGCGCTGCTTCTTGGTCATGCCGGCCATCTTTTCCTCGTGTGATAAGGTGTTAACGACAGCTAAACGGTTTTGTTCGTCAGCAGCGGCTTTTTTCGCCATCTTCTCTCCAATTCCAAAAGAGGCTGTGTGGCGAATAATAGAGGAACGCCATTCAGCTTTGGCTGATGGCGCACACTTTAAAAGAAACTTGTGAACTAAGTCCCCATCCTCTGTTATGTTACGCGTATTATCTTTCTCCTTCTTGAAAACTTCCAAGACAGGCCCATCAACAACAATTTCTCGACCTTTTACTTTGTGCTTTAAGGACAGCTGCCATTGTCCACCAGCAACAGTGGGTTTCATCATAAAGCCTAAGTGAACTCTATTTGTACCTGACCCTTTCCAGTCAGGCTCTTCCCCAATTCTTTCTTCCACTTGCTCAATACGGTCTTCGAGTCTTTCCTCATTTTCTTGTTTTTCGGCCAACTCGTGATAAGGGGCAAAGATTTCTTCAGCGTCCATTGCGAGAGAATCCATATCACATAAACAGTAGGTGGTGAGCGGGTAGGTAGCAGAGATAGTCAGTAAGGAACTGTGGGTTCTCTTACATCGAGAATCAACTTTCAGATATCGAGAATGAAATATCTTAGATCGAGAATGAAATGTCTTAAATCGAGAATGAAATGTCTTAAATCGAGAATGAAATGTCTCAGATCGAGAATGATATGTCTTAGATCGAGAACTACTTTTCTAAAATCGAGAACAACTTTCTAAAATCGAGAACTGGTTCTTAAATAAACCGTCAGATATTCAACTTTTTGCGGTTCAGATTAATGATGACAGTCCGCGCGCTCGATATCGATACCTCGTACCTCAACCGACCCCCCGTACCAGATGCAAGCAACAGGCTTTAAGACAAGGGTCAAATCCTTTTACGCTTTAACAAACGCGTAAGGGTAGTCTACTGTATGCAGCCTGTTTTTTTCAGATTATTTCAAAGTTATTTCACAGAAATATTAGAGCGGAATTACGAGTTTTATCTGCAAGTTATTGGTGCTATATCTTTATTCGTTTTAGTGCTTAAATTCCGAAAGTTGCTATTCACGTTGGCTTTTGGCGCAATTTTGTCAGCGCTTCTCTCGTTTACATTTGAGAAGTGTATTTACGGTTGTATACACTGTGTTTTTGAACGTTTGGTAGAGCAAGGCATTTGTTTGGAGATTCGGGCCAAGTCTGGTCTTAGTGAGCACGTATATTTTCAGTGTGACCTTTCATTGGTCTCTTCAAACGCTATAGTAGAACTGTGAACATGTCTCAAAATACTCAGGGTTCGACCGATGGTACGTGTCAGTTTGAAATAGAGGTTAAGTTTGGCGAGAAACGTCGTTGTGGGAAAAGTGTGGCTGGCGGTGACCGCATTAGTTACTGCGGCCATCACACAAAAGAGAAGAGAATGGCGCGCGAAAAGAAAAAAAAAGGAAAAGCCAAGGCGGAATGTTCCGAGAGTGAAGAGGAAAACGAAGAGGTCGTCTCACCTCCTATCCAAGCACAGCTAATGGCTGATATCCTAAAAATACTTCAACAACAGGAAGGAGGTGTTTTGAACACGACTGCTGGCACGTCTAGTGCTGGAGCTTTAGTTGACGAAATGGCTGCCTGCCAATTGTCCGAAGAAGCACAAAAAGAGATAGAAAAAGAAGAAGATGGCGACGAGGAGGAAGACGAACATGTCTACGACGAATATGGTATGTATGACCAACCCGATGAGGATATTGACGACGACCTTAAGGACTACAAAGGCAATTGGCCTTCTCACTGGGATGAGTGTGGCCCAGAAAATTGGGAAGAGTTTCGTGAAAGTGGCCCTTGGGTCACTATGCATGCCTTGAACGAGGAAAAAAATTGCAGGCGCAATGTCCAAGAAAAGTTAAAAGCATTGGCAGAAAATATGCATAGCAAGCTTGAAGCAATGGAACACGAGATGGCTGAATTGCGCCAATTTAAAGCTGAGTTTATGTTGTGGTCCAACACTTTTAGGACTGCTTCTAGCCAACCCATTCCTCCTCAACCGGCATTTTCAGAGTCTTCTGACTCAAGCACTGAAAATAAAATAGTACCGTCCGATGACCTTTGCTGAGTACTTTTGTAAAAAGCAATTAGCTTTGTGCAACACCGGCATGTGACCGGGATTTTAGCTGAAATAGACAGCCAATTGTAATAGTAGTTTATATATATATTTATTTGTTTCCCAATTTTGTTTTACACTTAGCACACAAGAGCATAGCACAAGCATACATAAGCATATTATTGCATATCATATTTATGTGTTCTATTGACAAAAAAACTGTTCAAAAATAATGTGCGTTTTCACTATAAAAACACTTTTTGCTTTAAAAATACTTTTTCATATAAGGCTATTGATATATAGACAAAATATATGTATTCTATTGAAGGGAAACTACTCAAAAAAAATGTGCGTTTTAACTATAAATGAAGAAGCATTTATGTTCCAAGATTTATTCCCAAAATGATTTTTGTAAGACCAACTATAATATAATTTCCAAGTCCAAAGTAAAAGAATACTCCTTTAAAAGAAAGACTTTCCAAAATGAAAAAGAGTTTTATAATGATCAAAGGAATAAAAAGATAAAACAAGATTACAAATTTCAATTAAACACATTATTTAAAGAATTAGCCGAACTCCAAGCAAAAGAAATAAAACAAGTATTTTCAAATGAATTAAGAGAGAAAGCATACCAAGTGGGTATTTCAACATATTTAGGATCAAGAAATTATACACCGGAGTTGAATTACCCGGGTGGATATGAACATTTTACAATTACAAATGCTCAACAACAAATGGATAAGGAAATTTTTGGAAATAAATTCAAATTAGATCCACATTTGTCATCATATGATGCAGCGGTTTTTAATAATGGAAAAAACAAGATTCATATAGCATACCACGGGGCAAGCTCAAACCCGTCATTTTTGAATGAGGACAAAGTAGATATTCTTTCAGTAATTAAAGGAAAACATTCACAACAAAAGTCTTTCAAACGCGCTGAAAATGTTTATTTGAAAACTTTGGAAAAATACCCAAATCATCAAATAGAATTATTAGGAACCTCATTAGGCGGGGCAAAAGCAATACACGTCGGTGAAAACTTTAATGTTAAATCAACAACTTTCAATCCATTTCTTTCTCATTTACATATTCCTAAGATTGTTGGAAATGCACCACAAAACATACATAGAGTGTTGACGGACTGGGCCACAGCCGGAGCCTTGAAAATACCATCAAATTCAAATAGAAAGTTGTTTCATTATTTTGAAAACAAAAATCCTTATGATTTATTCAAACAACCTTATGAATATTTAACATCTCCACATAATTTGAAACAGTTTTTTCAATTACCAAAAAACAATAAAGTTAATAAAGTTAATTTATTAAAATCAACGTTAAACACTATAGGGACGGGGCTTGATATTTATACTTTTGGAAATGCTTTAAAAGATGCAAGAAATATGTCAATAAATAAGGTTGAAAGTTATGAATTTAACCACCAAATTTCAGAAGATTTAAATCCATTAGGGCTATTAGGAGTCAATTTTGACATCGATGCAAATTATTTACACGACGATGCACCATTAGAAGCTAGAATGTTAGCAGATTATATTTCCAACAAAGGTCCTCAAAGAATGACAAATTTCAGTAGAAATGTAAATACATCGTTATCAAATAAATATACAAATATAAATAAAAATACAATAAAAGACAACAAAAATAATATTTTGGTAAATTATGGAACGTGAACAATTAATAAAAAATGCTCAGATATTATATCCAAATTTATGTACATTTTATTTAGAATTAATTATTGATGATTATATAGCACGACCTGAATTTTATGAAAAAATGTATAACGGAAATGTTGTGGATATTCCATTACCATTAAAAAGGGACGCTCAAAAAGAAATTGATGAAAATAAAAATTATATTCATATATTAAATAGAGATAATAATGAATCCAATATCTGAACGAACCCTTTATTTATCTAGTGAAGATTTATCAACCACTGGTGATTCAAGAATAATAAATATAAATGTTCCGACACAATTAACAAATTATAGAAACACAAATAGATTAAAAATTATTTTAAATTCTTTTTCCGCCGCAAAAACTTGGTACACCATCAATGAATACAATGGTATTTTTTATATAGCAAAAATAAGCACAAATGATTTATATGAATGTAGAATACCAGATGGAAATTACACGAATTTAGATGATTTAAAATCAATTTTAGAAACCATTATTTTAAATGTTCTTGTAGCCAACTTTAATTTTGTTGCACCCGCTGATAGCGTAACCGTTACTTATGAGGCTATTTCTGGACATTTTAATATACAACTTAGTAAAGTTGCACCAGACATTAAATTTGTTGCATTTTCAATTACCGGTGATTTCCAAACTGTTCCAGGCAGTGCATTAGGTAATGCATTAACTGCTATATTTAATTCTCCTGGAAAATATAATGATGTTGATCAAATTTTAGGAGGACGAACAAATAAATCTGTTGCAGGATTAACAACTATTTCTCAAGTAAATGATTTATTTGATATTGAAACACCAGATTTGTTATTTAAATCTAAATTTCCGGGTAATTTACAAACAAATGATGCTATTTATTTAAGAATTACCACGTTACCAACTAATAATTTACAAAGTACTAATCTTTCAAACAATATAAATCAAAATCAAATAATAAGTAGCGACATTTTAGGAAAAGTATTATTACCTTCCGATATTTCTAGTAAATTTATTTCATATTTAGATTTTGATGAAAACTTTGGTATAGATGTACAAGCTTCACAATTTTCTCAATTACGAATTTCAATAACTGATAATAAATCTAGATTAATTCCAACAGCCTTGTCAAAAAATGGTACAGAACAATCCATTAATTTTGCAATTTCTTTGAAATTAAAAGAGTATTCTCAATGAACAATTTTTTATTTTCTATTTATTATATTATAGAAAATGTCTTTACCTTATAGCCTTGCATTTGGTCTTCAAAAATTAAACGGATATTCCACCAACTATTATAGATTAGAAACAACAAATTTGACAAGAGTAGGTCCTTATGGTGTGATTACTTTAAATTTACCTGTGAACTCTTTAATAAATATGAAAAGCTTAAGTTTGCATTGTCAAGGTCGTGCTAATGAAAAAAATATTGCTTGTACCAACGCTGCGGCACAGGCTGATGTAGTTATAACAACATTACCAAACGGTATAGAAAAACTTATTCAAAGGGTAGAAATTTACAGCGGTGGAATTCAAATTTCGAGTGGTATGCAACAATATTCAACGGTTTCAACTGTGTTGGATAATATAAATACAACGTTGAATAAAGAAGTTTCGTATCAAAGAGTTTTAAAAAATCAAGAAATAAATGTAAATACTGATGACTATTATACAGAATTACGACCATATATATTAAACAACTTTTTACAATTTATAGGCGAAGCAAGTCCAGACTATATTGATACAGCATTATTACCAAGTATACAAATACGATTTTATATGCACGGTCCTGAAGTTTTAGGGGCATACCAAAAATCATTAGGAGCTGGAAATGGTTTTGCCGGAACTGGGGCAGCAGAACTGGCTGCAAATGCTTCTTGGGAATTACAAGATTTGCATTTTACAATTGAAACAATTACATTTTCAAATGGTGTTTATGATAGCGCCGTGGAACGTAAATTAAGAGAAGATTCATTTATTGAGGTGCCTTTTAAAAATTATTTTACATTCTTGGATTCCCAAACAAAAATGGACAAATCAACTAGATTTTCTTTATCTACTCAATGTTTAGATAATTTGTACGCCGTGCAAAGACCTTCAACTTATAATTCAACAAATACAGGTTTGCATAAAATTGATAATAAAATTGGAGCAACTTATGTGCCGTCATATTTTAGATTTTATGCAGGAAAAATTCAATCTTTTCAATATAATATAAATTCACTTTATTATCCAAATTATAGAGCAACCGCTCTGGATGCCTTCAATTTACTAACTATAGGAAAAGCGGATAATTATTCTGTTGATTCTGGATGCAAAATAAATTCTTTGGAGAACTGGTATAATTCTTATTGGACTGCTATGTTAAGGCTTAATATGCCTTCCGAAATGAATGTTCGTAGTCTTAGTGGCCTAGATACACGTGGTTTGAACTCTCAATTCTTCTTACAAACACAAGCGGGCACAGATGTTTTACAAGAAGCTATTCCCGGTGGTGATAACGAAACTTTTGTAATTTGTGAATGTACTTCTACACTTCGCATAGGTATGGGTAGAATGATTGAAGTTGTTGTGTAAAACTTATTTATTTATAAATAATATATGGTTGAACAAGCTGGACAAATCAATTCTAAAAATCTAGGAAAGTCTTTAGGGAAAATAAATGTTACTTTACCAAATTTAATGTTAACTTCAGGATTTAGAAGTCCTTCAATGATGATGATTCCTTGCAAAACAATTCAAGATTTACGACCACCAGCAAGAGTTTCTAATGTGGACCCTATGTCAGGTTTCAAATCATATACATTAGGACACGGTGATAAAATTACAAAACAAAATGCTATGTTTTCATTTCCCAATATGTATCCATTAAACAATAAATTACCGAAACTTGCACCAACATTTTTTGTAAAATAAAAAATTTGTAATATAATATTATATATATAATGTCTTCTTTTGGAAATGATTTTGTTTTAGATAAGAATATTAAAGTTAATGACGGTGTGTTTATTGGTGCTAAAAATAAAGTAACAAGAACAACCTTGCAAATGATTGGAGCTAATATCATAATGGATATTGATGGAAGTCAAAGTGGTAACCCGGGTGTTACAAGTTTGAATATGGCTGCAAAAGAAAATAAAATGAAAGTTAGATTTCAAGGTTTGCCTATCGTAGACACAAATAACGTTCCTCCGATTGAAGAAATTACACAAGTAAATGGATTATATGTATTCAGAGCAGATCCAGCTGATAAATTTGGAACGGTGTTTATGAAACTTGCTCAACCGTAAATTTAAAACTTGTGTTATGATATATAATGTCTTCATTCGGAAACAATGTAGTTGCAAGTACATTTAATGGAAATCAAACTCCATCCATAACTATTCCTGACCCTTTAACAATTAATCAAATAAATGTAAATCAAATAGGTGATAATTCAAATCCTTGTCAAACAATTCATATGGCTTCAGATTTTTTATATCAAAATGATATTGATTTTATTGATAATTCTGATGTAAATAATCAAAGGGAATTTATGAAATTACAAACTGATGGTGATTTAAATTTAGTGAATAACATCAATTTCTATGACTTCATTTTAAACAATCCTGCAAGCAAATCAAAATTTTCCATAGGTTTAGATGAACTTGATAGTTCATTTGAAATAAAATCTTTAGACCCGGTTTCCCAAACAAGATTGAAAATAGGAGATACCGGTATAAATGAATGGTCATTTATGCAAACAACATTGAACGTAGAACCACTTGGAGCAGGTGTACTTTTAAATGATGGTCCTTTAATTTTAAACACCGGTGATATTACTTTGAATTCTGGGAAATTTATTGGTGACGGGTCTTTACTTCAAAATTTGCCTTCCGGAGCAAATCAAAATCTTCAATCTGTGACTGACCAAGGAAGTACAACTACAACAAATGATATTTCTTTTACGGGAACCGGAAAACTTATAATAAATCAAGAAGAATGTGATGGAAATTTATTTAGAATTAAAGCGGGGACAGCGGGTAACGGGTTGGTCTCTATTGGCGAATCGACTCAAAATGATGGTTTTCCAAATGCAAACCGTTCGGTTTTGATAGGCAGAAATAGTGGGGCTTTTAATTGTTTGAACGATTCAATATGCATAGGCAGCGGGGCCGGCAACAATCAATGTAATGCTTTCGTCGTGAACGTTGGGGACGACGCTGGGCAAAGCTTTGCTTCCGTGAATTCAGTCAATATTGGAAAATTCGCGGGTGAATATTTGGCTGGCGAGAATTCCATTAATATTGGTGCTTTGAGCGGTCAAAATTCTTCACAAAGTGCTACGGCTATTGATAATACAATAATTTTGAACGCAAGCGGTCTTGAACTTAATGTTGGGGTAAATAATTCTTGTTATATTAGACCTATCCGAGCAAGTCCTGATGTATCTTCAGAAAGTTTACAATTATATTATGATTCTGCATCAAATGAAGTTAGAACCGGTGCAATAAATTCTGGAAGTATTGGTTCATTAAGTCAAGTTTTGGCTGTCGGTAATTCTGGAAATAACATTAATTTAAGCGGAGATTTGGATTGTAGTGCTATACGACTTGTAAGTAGCATAGACTGGGCATATACAACGCCAACATCATCATTGACGACCGTAGGAATTCCTTTGACAGGTTTGACAAATGCATATACGGCAACATTACCCACAAGTCCGGTTCCTCATACAGGTGATGTATTTACTTTTAAAAATAATACCGGAGCTACAATAAATGCTGGAGATATTGTTCAATTTTCTGATGATTTTTCAGATGTAAATGGTATAAAAATATATGCAGCTTCGGCAAGTCAATCTAATCAAAATTGTATGCCTATTGGAGTTTGTGTTCAAAATGCAACAACCGGAAATTCTTGTTTCGTTTGTACAAAAGGATTCACAACTTGCAAAGCTATTGATGGAAGTTATGTTAAAGGTCAAATGTTAGGTTGTGCTCCGGGAGGTTCAGTTAATGCTTCACAAATTACTACAAATAATGTTGGAATTATCGGTGTGTGTATGGAAAGTAAAGTTATAACAACTCCGGGTTCAGGATTATTGGTTTGGATTAAACCTGATTTTAAATTGTAATTTAATATATATATATATATATCAGATGTCTTCTTTTGGAAATGATATTGTTTGTAAAAATATACAATGTAATACGGTAAATGGAAATGCACCTACCGGTGGTTCAAGTAAATGGACAAATATTGGAAATAATAATATAGAAAGAACTAATGGAGATGTTTATGTTCGAAACCTTATATATTTTGAAAACGCTCAAGGATTAATAGACGATTCTTCCGTGAACGTAAACATATTATTAAATTCAAAAGGGAATGGTCAAGCATATATTCAATTAAATCCTGGAGATGCTACAAATAATAAAAATGATGTTATTGTCCGTGGTGAAACTTTGCAAGTAAATACAAATGCAGGCTTATTAGTAAATGGAAATACAAGGATAAATGGTGAAATAAACAATACTGCAGATGACAAAACTAATATTGATTTATTTGGAACAAAAGTATCAGGTAATTCATTTATTGGTTTGAATACCTCAGCCGTGGACATACAAAATGCTGAAACTATATATTTTATAAATTTTCAAAAAAAACCTGATGGTAGTGCAACTCCATTTTTCAGAATTAATATGAAAGGTGATATAATAGGTTGCAATAATATAGAATGTAATGATATAGGTTGTAAAGATATAGAATGTAGTTCTGTTCAAATTGAAAACAAAATAGATTATTCCAAATGTAAAAAAGGATTGATTCAAGTTGGTCAAGGAATAAGAATATTAAAATTTGATACATCGTTTATTAATTATTTCAATTTTACATTAAGTCCAACTGACCCTAATGTAAGTGATGATGATGCTGTTTTTACAAAATTCAAAGTTCAACACAGTGATGCAAATATTAATAATGTTATAGGTACCGAATATATTGTAAGACTTTCAAGTTTCAATGTAACGGGAACTGATTTTAATATTTTCGCCACTGTTAATGTTCTTGCACCAAATAATTTCGAATTGTATATGACGTCCGGGAATGGTAAAGTATTAACGAGTGGTTTACAATTGAGATTTTTAATGGAACTAATTCCTATTGATTTTTCTTGATAAATTTCTTCGGTTTTTTCAGGGGGACAAAAAAGCAGAAAAAACCTACATATAAATTTATTGTACATTTCTTAAAAGACTCTTTTATTTTCAAAAGACTTTTTTATAATAAGTGAATGATGGTATATATATATATTCATATATTATATTTTTACTTATTGTAAATTTATTGTACATTTCTTAAAAGACTCTTTTATTTTCAAAAGACTTTTTTATAATAAGTGAATGTATCTTGATTTATATTTGAATAATATATTTCTACTTATTATAAATTTATAGTACATTTCTCAAAAGATTCTTTTATTTTCAAAAGACTTTTATTGTATGTGTATTGTAATATGTATTTGTATATTGTATAACATATTTTTACTTATTGTAAATTTATTGTACATTTCTCAAAAGACTCTTTTATTTTTAAAAGACTTTTTTATAATGAGTGAATGTTTGTATTGTTTGAATGATATATTTTTACTTATATAAATTTATTGTACATTTCTTAAAAGACTCTTTTATTTTAAAAAGATTTTTTTATAATATGTAAATAATCATAAAATAACTTAAGAACAATTTATAATATATATATGTAATAATATACATCATTTATATATTTTATTTAAGAACTTATTTAAATTTATTTTAGAACTTATTTAAATCTTATTTTGTTACACATTTATTTACGTAATTTATTTATCATTTATTACGTAATTATTTATTGTATATTTATTGTATATTTCCTTGTCATTTTACTTGTCATTTTCTTGTCATTTTTCTTGTCATTTTACTTGTCATTTTTCTTGTCATTTACTTGTCATTTTTCTTGTCATTTTCCCTTGTCATTTCCTTGTATGACTTATGACATATATGACATAGGGTTATGACATATGTCATAGGGTTTTCATAGGGTTTTTATAGTGATAAAAAAGCGTGCCCTATAGTCGGTGCCTTACTACTAAGACCACAAACACGGACAAAATTAGGAAATGAAATTAGAAAATTAGTAGGTATCGACCCTCATAAGCAAATTGATGTTTTAAGAGACATTCCAATATATGAGAAAGCATTAAATGCACATATTGTTGTTTATCAAGAGCATAGTGTTGTTGGACAACGTAAAATTTATCCTAGTGGTGACAACCAAATATTTGATGATGACAAAAATGTATACTTTATATGTTATGACGCTGAACAAGAACATTATGAACCAATTACCAACATCGTTGCATTTTTAGATACTCGTTCAAAATCATGTCCACGGTGTTTTAGTACTAAACGTATTTTTAAAGATAAGAAAAATCAATATGACAAAAAATTAGTGCAAAGAATATATTGTAAAAAATGTGACCGACACTTTTTTAATAAGGATTGTTATAACCATCATCTAAAATCTACATGTGATAAAGTGCATTATTGCAAAGAATGTCATACACATTATGAAACTAAAATTAAACATATATGTGGTCATTCAACATGTAAGAATTGTGAAGATTATTGCGACTTAAATCATCATCAATGTTATATTCAACAAGTAAATAACAAGGACCCAATTGAAAAACTTGCCTTTTTCGATTTCGAATGTACACAAGAGACAAAATATTTAAATGAAAAGACTAGAGAGTTTCATTATAAACATCATATGAATTTAGCAATTACTCAATATTTAGATGACACCAAGAATCCTAAAAGCGAAGACAATTTGGTCGAAGGATTTGAACATCATGACATGCATTCATTTTTGGAATTTCTATTTAGTGCAAAGCATAAAGGATACACCTTTGTTGCTCACAATGGTAAAGCTTATGATTTCTTGCTCATTTTTGAAGCAATATTAGTAATGCATCAATTCGATGATAGTAAAAAAATGCCAGAAATTATTAGAGTTGGGAATAAAATAATGAAGTTGACCTATTTAGGAGTCACACTAATTGATAGCATAAATCATTTTAGTTGTGGTCTTGCAAAGTTACCAAAGACCTGGGGTTTAGAAAATGACGTAGAAAAAGGGTATTATCCTCATTTATTCAATAAAAAAGAAAATTGGAATTATACCGGGAAAATACCTAATAGACACCATTTTTGTCCGGAACAAATGAAATGTGAAGATAAAGAAAAATTCGATATTTGGTATAATGAAAAATGTAATGACAAATTTTTTGTTTGGAATAATAAAAATGAATTGCGAAAGTATTGTTCAAACGATGTTTTAATACTTCGAAAATCATGTTTGGAATATCGTAGTGTATTGTTGGAAGCATGTGAAACCGACCCTTTCAACTTTATGACTATTGCATCAACGGCACAACATATTCATCGAAAAGACATTATGCCTAAAAATAGCATGGCATATTATAGAATTAAAAAGCAAAGTAAAGTTTGTGCTGAATGGATCAATTATTTGGAACATTCAAGAGGTATCAAAATAATTAGAGAATATAAAATTCCAAAAACAAACTTCATAGCGGACGGCTATTGTGAGGAAACCAATAAAATATTCGAATTTAATGGTGACCGGTTTCATGGTAACCCTGCAATTTACAATCCCAACCATAAAGCAAATGTATCAAGAGACACTAATATAACATTTGGTGATTTACGTAGGAAAACTGAGGCGAAAAAAGAAAAATTAGAAAATATGGGTTATATTGTTAAAGATATTTGGGAATGTGATTGGAAAAGTGATAAAATAATTGAAAATTCAGTAATCGACTTTATGAAAATTTACAAACCTGACCTTGTCATTCGAGATGCATTTTTTGGAGGTAGGACAAACCCTGAACAATTATATTGGAAAAAGAAATTTGGTGAAACATTGAGATATCTAGATTTTACTAGTTTATACCCTTGGGTTATGAAATATTGTGAGTATCCTATTGGGTTCGACAAGCAATTTAAAAATGTTTCGGTTAAAGAATATTTATCGAGGTATAAAAATCAAACTGAAAAGTTTTTTGGTGTTATATATTGTAAAGTAAAACCTCCCAAAAATTTACAATTTCCGGTGTTACCATGTAGAGACAATGGTAAATTAAAATTCACTTTACATGAACAAATAGGAACTTGGAGTACCATTGAAGTTGATAAAGCAATTGATATGGGATATGAATTATTGGAAATATATGAAATTAGACACTGGAAAGAACGTTCTACTAAATTGTTTGCACCTTATGTTAATAAATTTTTGAAAATCAAACAAGAAGCGAGCGGATACCCTGAATGGGTTAAAACTGAAATGGATAAAGACAAATATATAAAACAATATTTTGAAAGAGAAGGTATTCATTTGGACAAATCTCAAATCAAGAAAAATCCAGGAAAGCGAGCGGTGGCAAAGCTCTACTTGTGTGCGCTCTGGGGCAAATGGGTACAACAATTGAACAAAATGAAAACTAAAATTATAAGTGAACCAAGTGAGTTTTATGCAATGGTTTTCGACGAAGAATATGAAATGAATTACGAATTTGCCGGTATAGAAGGAAATGAAAAATGTATTATGAATTATCGATTCAAAGATGAATATTTTGAAGGTCCGGACAAGTGCTCGACAAGTGAAATCATAGGGGTATTTACAACCGCGTATGCAAGATTAAAGTTGTATGATTTGTGTGAAAAGGTGGGGTTTGACAATGTGTTATATACTGATACAGACTCTTGTATATATATTGAAAAAGAAGGAGTTAATGACCATGTATATAAAAAGGATTTAGGTGACTTTTTGGGCGAATTAACGGACGAGTTAGAAGGTAAAAAATGTATAGAATATGCAGCCACCGGTCCAAAATCATACACATTAAATTTCTCAAATGCTGAGCCTCTTACCAAAAGTAAAGGTTTTTATTTGTCACACCAAAACAGTAAAATTATTAATCATGAATCAATGGTACAAATGGTTAAGAATAAAACTGATAAAATTGATGATAAATTTGCAGAGTTAACATATAATGTGATTAGAAAACAAAAAAAGCATATCTCCAAGCCTATTGTAAAATGCACCATAAATGTTAAAGGTCAAAGCATCGAATCTGCATTACATATTGAATTACCTCAATTTTTGACACCTCAAGGACTTGAGACTAAAATTGAAAAGAAGATATATGCAAAAGGATGGTTGTCAAACTTAAAAGGCACCTTGGACGAACTGAATCCAGAGTTTGAAGAGATACAAGAACAATTGGAAGAAGTTGATAAAATAAACCCATATCAATTACGACCTGAGGGATATAACTTATCTTAAATCAATTTCTTCTTCATTTTCATTATTATTTCTATTTTGACTACGAGTGCGTTTTGCTAATCTATTTGAAGCTGAAACACCTTCGCGTTTAGTTTTTCTTTCTTTTTTATTTTGTTTTGTTACTAACTCTTTCACGGTAAGTTCATCTTTATCTTTACCGTTATTTGAAACATTACCTTTTACCTCTAATAATTCTCTTGGTTTATATTTTCTAGCTAAAGTTTCGTTGTTGTCTTCTATTACATAAGACAAGCCTTCCATTTTTTTAACTTTGTAAATTTTAGTTGACCATCGTTGAGTTTCTTTATCAAAAGTTTTAGTTTTAATTTTAATTCTAACTTTGTCTCCATGTTTAATATCAATTTTAGAAAGTATTTTTGTTAATATATTTCTTTTTAATAAAATATTTCTTAATACTCTATCTTCATTCATATCATTTGGTGCAGACTTATCTATATTTCCTACATTTTTCGTTTCATTATAATTATTTACAATAGTATCCAATTGACGGTATCTTTACTTTTAAAATAAAGTTCTAATTTATATTTTAATGTTCTGTTAAATCTCTCAATCATACCCATTGTACTATGGTCTTCGGGTTCGTTCAAATAATGTTCAATATTGTTATCTTCCAAAAGTTTCTTTATGGCTTTATTTATAAATTCACTACCGTTGTCCGTTGTTAATACATTCATTTTGGAATCCTTAATCAATTTTCTCATTGCGGGAATGACACCTTCCGCAGATTCTATATTTTTATTATTTTTATCTTTTACTGTTTTTGATTTTAACCCAAAAGCATATCCTTTTCTTGTATTTATATTAATTCCCGTTAATATCACTGCATACCCTTTATTTTGTTTTTTAAATTTTGGAATAAATGCTAAGTCTGCCTGAATATAATTTTTGTTTGGATCTTTACCATAAATTGGAAATAATTCTTTTTTATTTATTTTCTTTTTTTGAGAAAAAGTTGCATTAACTTCAGTCTTTTCGACAGCCTCTTTTACTTGTTTCTGTGTAACTTTATATCCTTTTGCTTTTAATTTTGATGTGAATGAACTTATATTTGATAAGCCTATTTCCGGGTCTAAATATAAATCTTGTATTTGTTTCTCGGTGATTGATTTACTCATTTATTTCTTTATTATATATCATCAGTGAATAAAAATATTTTTTCATTTGTAATATTATTTTTATCTAAAAGCATTTGATCAATTTTATATGAAATACCATACATTTTATTCATGATATAAAATCCAGGAATTCTAATTATTGATTGGATTTTTGTATTCAATGTGTTCTCTTTTGTAATTTCCAAATCCTCTCCGGTTTTTCTATCATATAAATCACTATCAGCATTATCTATTTGACATTTAAATAAATTTGAATAATTCTTATTTTGATTTACTTTGATCGAGCTATTAAAAAGTTCTTTCAAGTTTGAAAGTTTAAAAGTATCTTTGGAAAAATATTTTATTTGATTTTCATAAATATGATTTACAATTTTATCCTCTATAGCTAATATAATATTTTCCATATCTTCAACTAAATTAAACGAAATATTATACCGGTCACTACCTTCAAAGTTGTTAACTCCAAATGGACAATGCATTTTCGGTGTTTCCAAATATAACGGCTTTTGATCATATTGAATACTTATAAACTTATATGGTTTAGATTTACTTTTTATTTTTGTAAAATCAACATTTTCAATACTCAATTTTTCAATATCAAAATTATTATATTTAACTACCGAAATCATTTTATTAAATTAAGTTATAATATTTATTTTTTAAGTTAGTTTATGTTTTTAACTTTAAGACACCGACTCCCTTCGGTATATACTCACAATGGCTTCTACTTCTAATCTTCATGGAATTCAAAACATGGTCGATGATGTGAAAACCAAGCTAACAAACGAAGAATATTTGAAATTTTGTGATCTTTTGAAAAATCAATATAATAATGAAGAAAAGTCAACTTACTTAATTTGTGAAATTGAGTTCATAAAACCATGTATAGTTCCTTATACAATTACGGAACTTATTGAGGACAACGATGGTTGTTTATTCAATATAACAACCACTATTAAAACAAAAATTATAAAAATAGAAAAATCCATGCATGATAAAATTCACGAGCAAATAGTGACCCAAGGGTACCATCGATGGCATACAAATGTTAGCCCTAATTGCACCATCTTGAAAACAAAAGACACATACGACTTGACAATAAATGATGGAATTTATAGAGGAAATGTAGACGGCGTAGTAATAATAAGTATTAAAATCATAGGAGTTGCAAAGTAAAATCAAATTAATGACATTTTTTAAATTATTTTATTTATGATTTTTTAAATTTATTATTTTCATATTTATTTCACCAATTTACGATAAATATTATATTATTTATTATATTATATTATTATGGTAAGAGCAAATCAAGCACAACCACAACGAAGACGGAATAATAGAATTTATTGTGGATACAAGGATCCTCCACCTTTAGGTCGTCCGTTCGGGAATAAAGTACAATGTAAGGCTATTGGTCAATTAAGACGTTTTGGGAGGATTTTAAGAGCACCTCATCCAGCCGATAGACAACAAAATAGGCGAAATAGATAATTTAAAAAAACTATAGGAATTAAAAGTTAAAAATCAAATATATTATTACTAGTTTTATTTTATTGTTGCAATTATAATATTTTTTTCTAATTAATCATATTTATATTTATTTATCAACGTGTTTTTATTTAACTTTAAGACATCGATTCATATGATTATAACAATAATGGCTAATCTATTCGAAATGATTGAAAATTTACCTATTGATATGCAAGAAGAAATTTACAAGAGAAAGCATAAATTGGAAATGAAAGATGTATGTGAAGAAATACAAGAAGTAGCAAAAGATTGGCATAATAATGAAGGATGTGTTGATATGACTAATTTGTATCAAGCTTTATTAAATCTAACACTAAATTCTTTTTCAAAATCGGGTACTTCTTTTATTCATTATCTAATTTCCATTTCACATATTTAAACTTTTAATATTTATATTTTATCAATCATAAATTTATCATATCTATATTTATTCCACCGGAAACTCTCACCGAACCGGATAAATTCACCGGAAGCTCACCGGAAGCTCACCGGACCGGATAAATTCACCGGAAGCTCACCGGAATTGTCTAGGGTTTGGATGGTAGTAGGATGTTGTAGGGTTTGGCGATAAGATTTTTCCCCAACCCTAGGCGCAGCCTAGGGTTTTGTTGGTGGGGGAAAATTTTGTCGCCAAACGCTACATCATACTACTAAGATTCTTTCCCAACCCTAGGCGCAGCCTAGGGTTTGTTGGTCGGGGGGGAAGCAATATTCACCAAATCCTACAACACACTATTCTAATCATTTGATGGAACTATTGTGCATTTCATTCCTAAAAATGAATTGTATAGTATCGCCGACTTCTTTAAAATTAATTAAAGAGGGAAAGGCACAGGTATCGGTCTCATCAATTTTGAACCCTTATCTTGTTTGGCATCTGGTTCTTAGAGATGGACTGATCAAGTCTACACAACCCCTATTATAATGTGTACATACATTGTCATCAATAAATTTACCACATCTGCATTTAGGCCATAACGTGCTGATTTTAAAAAACGTATGGCTAGGGGTAAAAACTTCCCAAAACCCTAACGCTCCCAGGAGGATGTTTTTGGCTCACTCTCCTTCAACACACCTTTCCTGACATAAATACATAGTACCCTGGTAAACTAGGATTGGTCTAGAAATGTACGACGTCACGAAAGGTAATTGTGAAAACAACAAACCTGTTTATTCATGCTATACTAGTTCTGGTGAGGTTCGGGTTCGGCTGCTTTCAACACTTTATTGTTATTGTGTTCATTTTCATTTTTGCAGAGGTTAAGCTTCAGATCAAAGACGATATTTTCGAACTTCCTGCTACAGCAGATAAACTTTTACACAGTAGTGACCTAAGTAATGAGGTCGGCCATCCTGTGTGCATTACGGAAAAATGACGAGTTTCGCCGGACAAATGCTATGTCCACTTGAACGAGCACTCCGTTCCTTCTTGACATCTCTACGAAGTCGAATATCACGAAGCCAGCGGCATACAACCAAGAGATGACCTCGCTAGCTAGCGCTGCCTGCTTGTTATACTGCAAAACAGAGGTCTCAAGTAAGATAAGCGCTGCACTCTGAACAGTCGTAGGAGCACCTTTCAAGATATCCAATTCAGCACCTTGAGCGTCTATCTTCAGCAGGACACCGTTATTTAAGTCTGCATCCCGAGCGAAGCTATCCAATCTGTGCTGCCGGACTCGTTCCACAACCAAGGAAGGGTTGCTAGCTGAATAATACTTGCTATTTTCAGGATACATGGAGTTACCTGTGGGCACGCGCCCATTCTTGTAAAAATTTACAGTGCTTTCAGAGCCGCCGAGGAGTGCAATATGATATTGAAAACCACTTCTCCTAAGAAACGGTTCGAGTTCTCTGTTGCCTTCGAAGAGTAAGAAATTTGATTCAGGAAACACCTTGCTGACTTCAGTTGACCATAACGCTTTATGCGCACCGACGTCAAAAACAACAGTTGGCCGAAAATCAAAGCGACGGCGTAGATAAGTGCAAAACGTGGTAAGCTTGGATTGAGTGACTTGTCTGGCCTCTTCCCTCTTCGATGGACTGCTGTTTCTCTTTTTAAGAGTGCCGCGTTTGTGTGAAGAAGAGATAGTGAGCGAGGAGGGCAAAATATCGTTCGTACTAGACTCCATTCGTTTAACTTTTGCGAGGGGAGCCGATACCTCTTGATAGCTGTCCTCGTGCGGGACACCATTTGACTTGAAATTAGTGTGTGGCTTGAACTGAAAGGAAAAGCATACTATTACAAGAGCAGTGCAGAATATGGCTCCGGTAAGTGGCCGAGAAAATGAATAGTTCAGGATTTTCATGGTAGTACCGAAGCTCCTACGGGGGAGTGTTCTGCCGCGATAAAATTCAGTGCCTTTTAACAGTGCAAAATTATACAATAATAGAGAGGTTCCGCAAAGTGGTCGGAGAACTAACAAATAACAAATAAGGGAATCTTCAGTCATAAATTCCGTCCACGTCGACAGATGACAGTTCCTTACTTCTCCACAGTTCTTATCTCTCTCCTTATTATTAGCTCTCTCCTTAGTTCTCCGCCCCCACTGTTAACGATTTCTTATCTCTCCGCCCTCCGGAGAAATAAGAACTGTGGAGAACTAAGGGAATCTTTTCAGATTGAGTACCTCACTGCCGCAGATTAAAATTTTCGATTCATCTTACGGTAGATCGGATCGTTTCAACCTGTTCATTCTACAACACGGGACAGAACCGGACGTCATGACGACGTTCTCGATTCCCGATTCAAAAAATTATGATTATTTCTTATTTGTTATGTTAGTTCTCCGGGATTTAATAGAGAGGTTCCGCAAGCCGAATTCGGTCAAAAAACGGGTGACGTGGACAATTTCACGAGACACGTCGGACGTTGGCGTAATTTTGCTCCGAATTATGGAAAGATTCTTACGCGTGAAATGAAAATTAACACTGAGGGCTCCGTTTTTTCTTAACACTGTAAATCGTCCGAATTCGGGAAATCGCTCCCGAATTCGGATGAAAATTGTTTATATAAATTGAAAATCACGCGTGCGCTTCATGCATGTGACGGATTTTGGCTCCCAAAAGATGCTCTTTTGTTTGTATGTGGTGTGCACATGCTACTGCAGTGCAGTCAAAAGACTGCGGAGAATTGACCGTCGCTGCCATTTACAACATTCGATATCGCGAGAGCATTCGAAATCTTTGCGACTGCGGACTGTTTCACACGAAAAATGGATTTCGCGTTTTTTGCGAGACTGAAAGATTCCCTGGCGTCATTTTGGAATTACGCCAGGACCCAAGAAGTGGCTCGACACAAAATCCGACGTGGCACCGGGATTTGGTCCCGAATTATGAAAAGATGCCTTTTTGCGGAACCTCTCTAATATCACTAGTGTTCTACCGCGATAAAATTCAGTGCCTTTTAACAGTGCAAAAGTTGACGCCCAAATCGTAGGCTGTACACGACAACGTATGCTGTATCCATTGAAGCCCGAGTGTATTGTAAATAAAAGTTTTGGAATAATTTTGCATATTAGTAGTATGATGTAGCGTTTACGGACAGAATTTCCCCCCACCACAAAAACCCTAGGGCTGCGCCCTAGGGTTGGGGTAAAATCCTATCCGCAAACCCTACAACATTCTACTATCCTCCAAACCCTAGGATGACGTGTCAATTTTCCGGTGAGCTTCCGGTGAATTTATCCGGTCCGGTGAGCTTCCGGTGAGCTTCCGGTGAATTTATCCGGTCCGGTGAGAGTTTCCGGTGGAATAAATATAAATATGATAAATTAGAAAAAAACATTGTTAGTTTAATCACTATCACTTTCATCACTATCACTTTCATCACTATCACTATCACTTTCATCACTATCACTTGGAAACCATTCACCATATTCAATGTGCACTTGCCTTTGACCACTTAAATCTTGAAATGGAATAAACCCATGATAATTTAAATTAAATCTAACTCCCACACTTATATAATGACAATCTCTTATATTTTTTAACCCGTAGTCAAACAAATGTATTGGTAATTCCAACATTTCCTCAAACACATCTTTCATTTCCAATTTATGCTTTCTCTTGTAAATTTCTTCTTGCATATCAATAGGTAAGTTTTCAATCATTTCGAATAGATTGTTATAATCATATGAATCGATGTCTTAAAGTTAAATAAAAACACGTTGATAAAGAAATTCAAATATTATTAAGAAAAAGATTTTGTCATTAATTTGATTTTACTTTGCAACTCCTATGATTTTAATACTTATTATTACTACGCCGTCTATATTTCCTCTATAAATTTCATCATTTATTGTCAAGTCGTATGTGTCTTTTGTTTTCAAGATGGTGCAATTAGGGCTAACATTTGTATGCCATCGATGGTACCCTTGGGTCACTATTTGCTCGTGAATTTTATCATGCATGGATTTTTCTATTTTTATAATTTTTGTTTTAATGGTGGTTGTTATATTGAATAAACAACCTGTGCCCGGAGGCACAGCGTGAGCCGATATGCCTATGCGTCCGTATGTGTGTCATCGGGGGTAATCTGGGATTGGCACGATGACAGTGAAATTGGGCTTGAAATCACGATGAGAATGAATACCAGATGTCCGGGGTATGACAGTATGACACTATGACACTATGACACAGTATGACACTATAGTAGTATGACAGTACTGTGGGGGGTGTCATCGTGGAACTCAGTCAGACCCTCGAAGAATGGTCAGATTCGCATCGGGGTTGAAAAGACAATGAAATCGAATATCAGATATTAAGGTTATGACAGTATGACAGTATGACGCTATGACAGTATGACAGTATGACAGTACAGTAGTATGACAGTACTGTGGGGCAGTCATCGTGTCAGCCTGTCGGCATAACATCTGAATCGAGAATGACGAATCGGAATTAGAAATGAGATCGGATCGGGAACTGAACGTTGAGCCGAAGTGTGACATCGGCTCTCGAGTGGTTGACCCTGCAACCTGAGTGACGAGTGAATAAGTAGAGCACTTGAGAAGTGTTTAGCCTTCAGAACTCGGAACCGAATTATCGTTTGTACCTCAATCTGGCCCTGATCCAGTATATTATAAAAATCCGAATTGTGTACCTTTGCACGTTCAATCAAAAACATATCTCCGAGCATCTGTCGTCGTGCCCCTGGCACATTTGGTATCAGCGTGCTGCGAATTCGCCTCTGCGCAACTCGCCCACGGGCCTATTGGAACTTTCGTTGTGATACAGGGGGAGAGCTGTACTTCCGGCTATCTGTGCGCAATTTTTGCCTCCGTAAGTACATTTTTTTTCGTATACAACGGCCGTATTCTCTGGAAAATATCTCCAAAACTTCATATTTTTGCTCCTTAACACTGGGGGCTCAAACTGGCTCAGAAACCCAAGCATTCGTTTTCCGATCTTAAACCCGAAGTCCGTCCCAGGCCACAAACGACCGTCAGGGAGCACCCTAAAGGGTTTCCCCGGTCTACAGTAGCCAAGAAAACGATATAGCTCACCTTTCAGAGCCCCAAAAAGGCGAAAAACCGCCCAAAACAGCCAAAAATAGCCGTTTTTGACAGTTTCCAGCCTACCCCAAAACCTCTCCCGGTAGCCCCCCCCACCAAAAGCCCCTCCTTAGACCCCATAGAACAGCCTAGTGGCTACTATCCGGGCCACTAGTCCTTCCCCAAGGACTAGGCGGAAATGCACATTACGACCGGATTATTGGTCCTTAGACCCAACACCATGCTTCAAAAAATCCTTTGGGACACAACCTAAGTGCCTATCTTTGTGGGAAGTTGAATTTCAAAGTTTGGGTACCCGTAATCTAGCCGCGGTTTAGGGCTATGTCATGCTCTAAATTTAATTCATCTGGCTAGTCCTTGGGGAAGGACTAGTGGCGGCATGGCCCCTAATGGCCCCTTAGATGGATAGGGGGTGGTGTACCACCACCTACACACCAAATTTATGACCCAATGTAAGGGTTCATAACCGTAAATGGCTTATACCGACGCTATATTATGCTCTCAACGCATGATAAACACCACCACTAAGACGAAAATGCTGAGCTATGATATTTTTCGACCCAAAATTCGAGCAAAATATTCAATAACACGCACCCTAATGGTTGGAAAATTCCCAAAAAAATACCGAGGTATAGTTTGAAGTCATATTTATGCATCACTATGCTCACTATTGGTAATATGTCTCATAGACCACATGATATGGGCCATGCAAAGCTGCAATTCGGGCAATGTGGTCCCATACTTAAGCAGTTCTAGCTGATATAAATATGACAGGTACCACCGAGCAGTAGCCATATAGCGACCAATGGCATAATCCCAACTCACCGCCACGCCCACCTATCATTGGATAGGCTATACTTGCGCAATATTACCACTTGCGGCACCTATCTGGGACCTAGAGATCTCCCAAAAAAAATCACGAAAATCAGGTACTGAAATCAGCTTGGCGATTTGAATGGATTTCATGGAAATAGTAGGGTGCATGCCACATGGACGTCCACCGAAAACAACATGCGCCATCCCGTGGCCAATGGGGCATTAAGGGACTTAGTTTAGGTCACATTGATGACACACACCGAGCCATAGGGTCACTGGCATTGGCTAAGTCATTGTTGTTCCATCATTGAACTTTAAACTATAGGATTTAGGTGCCGTTGCTACAAATTCAATACATATTTTATATTTCTTTTTCTTATCATTGTATAGCTCGTCCGTCAATTCTCCAAGATAATCACCAAGTTGCTCTTTGTATATTTGTTTATTTGTTTCATTTTCGATGTATATAACTGAGTCAATATCATGAGATAGAACTTTACCATATCCTACATCGTCCATAATGCTGAATACTTGTTTATTTGGTGCATTTTCTATATATACCACTGAGTCGGTATCATGATATAAAACTTTGTCAAATCCTACATCATCCATCAAGTTGTATAATTTAATTCTTGCATGTGCGGTTGTAAATATTCCAATAACTTCGTTAACGGTGCAGTTTGTTTCAGAATATTCACTCAATACATTAAATCCAATTTGGTATTTAACATCACCATTTTTATTTTTTATGGGCTGAATAAGTACATTATCGTTTCTTGAATCTGAAAGAATATCATACACTTCAGCACTATTCATGAATTTGTTTTGTCTTTTATTTGGTTTCAAACAATATCTACCCCACAAGTTGTTGAGAAATAATTTAGCAATAGTTCTCAACCCTTCATTTTTATTTATTTTATCTTTTTCTAATAATATACCTTCTTTTTCAAAATATTTTGTAATATACAAATCTTTATCTTTTTCGCTTTGTACCCACTCAGGATATCCACTTGCTTCTTGTTTGATTTTCAAAAATGTATTAATAAAGCTTTCAAAAATAGTATAAGATGTATTTTCCCAGTGAACAATCTGATGTATTTTCTCGATTTTATATATATTTTTTTAAAGCTAATTTTACTTCTTCGGTGCACCAAGTTCCAGTCATTTTTGTCAAAGGAAACGTCAACTTCTCCATTTTAGACTGTCCCAAGGTCCTCAATGGTAAAACTGCCATTCCCAAATCATTTGGTGGAATTATGGTGCATTTTATTACTCCAAAGAATTGTTCGATATCAGTGACTCCTTTCAAATCAATTTCTTGATATATTTTTGTAGGATGACCTAATGGAAATTTACAATATTACTACTATAGTACCGACTATAGCGTACCATTTATATAAACAAAATAACTAAATAATAAATACAAGAAATAATTACGTAATAAATAGTGAATAAATTACGTGATTAAATGTGAGTACGATAAAAAATAAATAAAAAATCTACAATAAAAAATAAATTGGAAAATCTACAATAAAAAGATAAAGATAAAATTGAAAGTAAATAAAAAGTAAATTAATTAATGTTTCAATAAGATATATGTTAATTGTTCTTAAATCATTTATCCAAATTCCCACCATATGTTTCCTTCATTTGTTTTCCAACCCATTTTTCCTATTTTCATTCTACCTTTACTTTTATGGTCTTGTAACCAATAATAAGCATTCAAGAAACATAAGCTTGGTAAAGAATATTTGTTCTTTTTAACTTGAGTTCTCGTACTAATTCCATTTTTTTCATTATCTTTTTCAAATTTTTTGATAACATCAAAAACATTGATGCAAGCATCTTTTAATTCATCACCTTCATATTTTTCATAATATCTTGTTTTGTCACTTATATTACGAAACATAAAAATAAAATCTTCATTCATTATCGGAGTTGGGTCATAAATAGAACCATCCTTACGTTCAATCCAACAATGTAAGTCTAATGTATTCATCTTGCTTTGTTTACACTATTGAGTTACACTCTTTAAGTGGATTTTATTTTTTTGAGGTTTTTTGTCCCCCTGAAAAAAACCGAAGAAATTTATTACTAAATATACGGTATACGTATCAATTCCAATACAAAACGTAAAGTGTTATTTGCAAATTGTTCACCGGAAATGTCCGTTATTCTTAACTCAACTTCGTCATCAGCTTCAATATAATTTACACTTGAATTTAATGTAAATCTTTTTGCTTTTGTGGTATTGACCGTTATCGTTGAACATCTCAAAAGATATTCCGTACCAATCTTTGGTTGAATTGAAGTATCGGCGTGTGTTATCTTGAACTTGATATCGTCTGTACCATCAGTAGCTATAGTAGCAAAATCCAAGTAAATAATGAAACTATCATTAGGAAATTGAATGGTTCGTATATTTTCATTTCCGGGTGCTGAAAGCGTAGTTACTCTTGAAATTTCTTCATAATTCAATTCTTTATTTACTTTCAAAATATTTATATCCGCGAAAGGAGTTTGAACAGTATCAGCTTTTATTAAATTAGCACCTCGGATATCACCTAACATATTAATTCTAAAAAATTCATTTGATGGTATATCAGGTCGTTTTCGAAACTGCAAAGCATACACTGAATCAACTGCTGCTATATCAACCAGTGATGTATTCAAATCTATAAATGTTGAATTAGCAGATTTTGGCCCTTGTAATTCTAAATTTGTCTTGGAACCTAATTGTGCATTAATTATAATGTTATTGCATTCTATATCACTACATCCTATTATATCACCTTTCATATTGATACTAAAAAATTTAGGTACAGCTGAATCAGGTTTCGTTTGAAAATTTATAAAATATATCGTTGAAACACTCGATAAATCTACACCTGAGGTATTTAAACTTATGAAACTATTACCTGATGTTTTATTTCCAAATAAATCAAGATTTGTGGTATTATCTGGTGCGACCAGTTCTGTTTTTCCATTGATTTTTGCATCACCGTTTACTATCAAACCGAAAGTTGTATTTACTTGCAGTTCACTGCCTGTAACGATTATAACACTATTATCAGTTCCATCCTTCAATTCAATTTGTGCCTTTCCATTATTTAAAATATTTTTCAAATATCGAAAATTTATAATTGAAGTATTCAAAACGTCTCTGCCGTATAAATTGTTTACGTATACGTCACCAACGGTCCTTTCTATATCATTACCACCGGGTAGGTTTTGCCACTTAGTAGACCCCCCGGTAGGAGCATTTCCATTAACCGTATCACATTGTATATTTTTACAAACAATATCATTTCCAAAAGAAGACATCTGATATATATATATATATTAAATCACAATTTAAAATCAGGTTTAATCCAAACCAATAATCCTGAACCCGAGATTGTTATAACTTTACTTTCCATACACACACCGATAATTCCAACATTATTGGTAGTAATTTGTGAAGAATTGACTGAACCTCCCGCGGCACAACCCAACATTTGACCTTTGACATAACTTCCATCAATAGCTTTGCAAGTTGTAAAACCGTTTGTGCAAACAAAACAAGAATTTCCGGTTGTTGAATTTTGAACACAAACTCCAATAGGCATACAATTTTGATTAGATTGACTTGCCGAAGCTGCATATATTTTTACACCATTTACATCTGAAAAATCATCAGAAAATTGAACAATATCTCCAGCATTTATTGTAGCTCCGGTATTATTTACAAAAGTGAATACATCACCTGTATGAGGAACCGGACTTGTGGGTAATGTTGCCGAATATGCATTTGTCAAACCTGTCAAAGGAATTCCTGAGGTCGTCAATGATGATGTTGGCGTTGTATACGCCCAGTCTATGCTACTTACAAGTCGTATAGCACTACAATCCAAATCTCCGCTTAAATTAATGTTATTTCCAGAATTACCGACAGCCAAAACTTGACTTAATGAACCAATACTTCCAGAATTTATTGCACCGGTTCTAACTTCATTTGATGCAGAATCATAATATAATTGTAAACTTTCAAAGCTAACATCAGGACTTGCTCGGATAGGTCTAATATAACAAGAATTATTTACCCCAGCATTAAGTTCAAGACCGCTTGCGTTCAAAATTATTGTATTATCAATAGCCGTAGCACTTTGTGAAGAATTTTGACCGCTCAAAGCACCAATATCAATAGAATTCTCGCCAGCCCCCTACGGTCCTAGCAAATTGTAGTATGTGTACTAAAGGTGTCCTAAAGGCATAGTAAAGGACAGTTAGTACGTATGGGCGTTAGTATGCCGGTAGCATAGTATATTACAGGCATACTAACGCCATATTGGCCTGTTAAGATGCGCGTACAGGCGTCCTAACGGCACTGCGCCTTAAGTATGCGTTGGCCCCAACTGGAGCAGGGGTGAGTGGTGGGGCACGTGTGGGTGTGCAGATCACTGAGATGGCGTTTTATGGTGACTAGAAGGCCAGGGGAAGTTTATTCCGCGGAGTATGGTGGGATTCGGGGAAAGTAGTACGCGGGCTGAGTTTCTCGGAAATGTAGGGACGTTAGGATGGCGTTAGCATGCCTCTAGGATGTCATTAGGAGGTTGGCGTTAGGACGTAGTTAGGATGCTCGTAGGCAAAGTTAATACGCTAATGGCACTCTAGCGGCACTGCGCCTTATAAAGTATGCGTTAGTTGTACTACTGCAGGGGTCGTTACCAAGGTCACAATTTGCAACTGCCTGCATGGCATGTGGCAAGCAAAAAATAAACTAGCAGCGATTCATGTCTCATACATCGACCTCGTCGTCGTCCTATGTCCTTGATCCCTCGAAGAAGTCGGCCGTTGGGTCGAGAATGACCGCGGTCTCCATGCACGGATGTGGTACAATAACAACCTGCTGTTCTACTCTATTGGCTAATATGAATGGCTCCATGTTGTCAAAGGCCGCGCGGTCTACGTGCGGGTTGAAGGTATAGACCGTCTTGGTCAAGTTATCCGGGCCGAGAATGGAGTGACGTCGACGGTACTCCTTGATCTGTTCGTCGGTCGGCTTAGCGAACCAATCGCATTTCAGTAAGATGTAGACCTTTCCTGCAATCTCCACCCGCAATATTCTCGTAATACGGCCGTGCCTGCATATCACCAAGCCCACGATTGTGTAAACAGCTAAGTTAGTATGTCGTTAGGACATTATGCGCATCCTAATCGAGTCATAACGACATCCTAAAGACATGTTAAAGGTAGAATAGTGCGTGCTCCTTTCTCACCTTGCCACGGATTTTGGCTCACCGTGCTCGTCCACTTCCTCACTCGCGAAGAAAGTGCGAAAGTAGCTGTGTACGGTGCGCTTGTTCCGATCGGTCGTAGCCGTGCGGTAATCAGCGTCGCCGATCTTGACGTGCGTGAAGTTATAGCAAACCGGTGTCGGCCCCGCCATGAGCAACATCTCGTACTTGGTGAACTGTCGGCCCAACCATTCCGTAGGATCCGCGTACGCTCCAAATGGGGGCTCGCGTATGTGCTCAGGTTTGCCCTCCCTTGCACACACCGCGTTCCGGTACTGCTTGTGTCGCAGTCGCATCCGTGCATTCCAACTGTGCACAGCGATACGATACCGTTAGTACTTTAGGCGCGTCCTAAATATGCAACAACGGCGTCATAAGGGCATAAACAACCGCTCGGGGAATGGGGCCACAAATCACCTGCGCGCGTCTTCCACATACTTCTCCCACTTCTCCACCAGCTCTCGATAAGCCGGCAATTCAGTCCGCATCCAAACCTTCAAGGCCTTAATGTCATCATCTCGCAAGACCACACGTTTCCCCCTAGCCGATACCTCAACCGCAATTGCCCCGCGGCTCCCCATGGTCACGGCCGCCGGCATCCGGGTGGAGTGGTCTTCCGAAATGAAAGTGATTAACCCACGCACCAAATGCAACACCTTCACCCGCTTGATGCAGTTCATTATGGCTGGAACGGGTAGGGAGTTGCTCCTCGCTAGGCTTTTGATGTGACCGTTCAAGGACTCGAAGGCGTACATCCATACCTCCCGCATGGGACCATACTTCTCAAGTTGTTGGACGAAGTGAGAAAACATGTGAGTGTTAATCACACACCAAGCATACGCTGGCCCGGTCGCCTCCAACTCCTCGAAAAATGACTTGATTTCTTGTGCGAGTGGCTCCATATCCTGCACGTACGCAGCAATTCGTTAGGGCCCGTATGATGTACGAAGCATGTTAACGGCATCATAACATCATACTAACTATATCCTAACCGTTTACCTTAGGACGCACTTGTGTCGTCGTGATCTCCCGCACGATCGTGGTCATTTTACCCACTAGCTTGGCCAATCGATTGGCGGGCTGCCCTTCATCTCGTGGCCAAGCGCAGACTGTCGACAAGATACTGTTTTGCACGAGCTTCAAGCCGTCGTGAGCCCGAATGTGCTTGGCGGCTTTCTTATCGGCGGTAGTTTGCAACAATCGTTTGTGGCCACGCCCCCATCTTTCCACCGCCCTTATGCTCTTCAAGAAACTGCGCGCTGTCTCCAAGCTTCGTTTCGTGGTAGACCTTCTGTCAGGGCGGGGTGGAATCGCGAAAGGTCCGTGATTCATCTTGTACATCAATACCTCCTTACCTGCGTCACATTATTTCAACTGAGTATGCCGTTAGTACCCCTTCGTGACACCGATAGCACGTGGTTAATACATTATCGGCACGTTATGCACATCCTAACACGTGCACATTTGCCTACCTTGAGCATTCTTCACCTTGGTTGTGGCATGCCACGTGGGATGGACACCGTCCGCTTTCGCTTGCTGGCGGAGGGCGTCGTTGAAGTCGACCCCAAGCAAGGTTGCAGCGATTCTGTTCACCAGGTTCATGATGTCATGCATGCCATCTAGGATGATATCACGGTAGATCTTGAAGTAAACCAACCGAGTAAAAACGCTCGAGAACTTGACGCCCGTATTCCGCATGCTCTCCTCCAAGGTCGCTCCCGAAAGTTCGGGGTCTCCGCTATCTCGCAGATCTTCATGCATTGCGGCATGACGCTTGTACTCGGCGTCCGTGCGCAACGGTGGAGTGCCTAGACCGAAGAGAAAACAAAGTAATCAGCAAACACTCATTTACACCGCATGCATTATACGGTTAGCACGCCTTTAGGCTTTTAAGTACATCCTAACGCCAACCTAACGACGTGCTACTAGCATACCTGGCGGATTTTGCTTGCTGAAGAGGTACACCATTTTGTGCATTAATGTTGACCATGTCCCCCAAATTTTGCATACTAGGCACGCGGCGTATGCACCGACGTCCATGATTTGTGCGGCTTCAACCGCTCCCTTGTAGTCCATGAGTATGGCAAAGAGCATGACCTTCAACCGCACGTGCTCGTTGGTGTACGAGTCCCAACACAAAAAACCTTCGTCCCACAACACCACGAGCTCGTCCACGAGTTTACCATACAGCAATTGTGAGTTGGCAGGGTGTTGCCCTTCAATGATCCCGTACACCTCCATGTTCGCATACTTCGTGCGAAGCTCCGGAGGTAGGTTTAAGATTTGGAAGTATATAGGGAACACCCCCATTTTGTTCTGCCACAATGCTGCCCCATCGGCACTCAAGAGTATACTCACGTTCCTGGCTTCCTTGAAAAACTCGATGTGTCGCACGTTCTTCCGCTCCTGCCATTCCTTTCCATCTGATGGAAGATTCCAGCACAGGTGAACGTGTTAGTATATGGTTAAGATACAGTTAACATGTCGTTAAGGCACTAGCGGCATCCTAACATCGACCTCAATAGAATACTCACCCCAGATTGTGCGCATCGATCCGTCTTCCGGTGGAACATGCCTCGAGTGGGCGAGCATCATCTCCGCCGTGTATGGATTCGCGTACACACGTCTCAGCAAATCGACAACATTCCACCAAAAGAATGTTGATCGCGGTTTCTTGCCTTTCCCCGCGTCCACGTCTCCCGTCTCGCCCAATGCCTCCCACCGGGGCTCCTTGCACTTCGGGCACTCGTCGGCGGTGGCGTAATCTCCCTCGAAGAACACGCACCCCTTCACGCATAAGTCGACCCTATGCCAGGGGGCGTCGAACGCTTCGAACCGTTTCCAGGCGGCTTTGAAGTTCGTTGGAAAGTTGCCCAATTGATCTCCGAAATGTTCCGTGATAATGGCGAGGAGCTTGTCGAAAGAGTCTCGCGACATCTTGCCTTCGGCGTTCCATTCCAAGCAGTCGATAAGGAGCTTGAAGGCGTTAATGGGTCGGCGCGGGCCTTCCACGGGGTCCATCTCCTGCGCGTGGTGGCCACCCTCCGAAACCGCAATTATAACACGACAATCGGGGTATGTAGTGCGCCCGTAACACATTAACAATAGCCTAATGGCGTGCTAAAGGTATCATAAAGGCTTAATACCGCTCTACGTTTAACATATTGCTCACCTGCTGCTGGGCGGCCAATAACTTCATCATCTCTTGGACCAACAACGACGTGGCCGCTTTTGCGTCTCGCATGTCTGGGTCTTCGTCTGCATCCGTTCCATGGTCGTCGCCTTTCATAGATCCAGCTTCGTCCCACGCTTCGCCACCCACTTCATCACCCTCCTCGTCGCATGGATCCCCCCCTCGTCGAAGTTCTCACCTTCGCAAGATGAGTAATCTTGGCTGTAGGAGCGGTCGTCGTCCGATACTCCCGGATCCATCTCCCGCATCGGGTTGGATTTGCACGTGGTGTAGGAGCGGTCGTCATCCACAAGCTCACAATCGTCCATTTGGGCCTTCGCAGGACTGTTGCACACCTATGATGCCGTTAGCATGTTAAACACCGTGTTACGACGTACTAATGCCATCTTAACTGCACTCTAACGGCGTTTCCAGTACCGGAGGTTGTTCAGTTTTTTCACTCACCTTGCCGGAATGGCGCGGGTGTCATTCGATTTCACGTCATCGCCCAATGGCACGACATGACGCACATCCGGGTCTGGGACGTCTACCGCATCCGTGTAGGCCTGGCCGCGCCGTATCCTTTTGAACAAGCTTCGGTGACGAAAAAGGGTTGCTCGACTAACCCACACGGTCGTGCCATAGCACATGCCACAATCACATAACGCCAAGCCGTTTTTATACACCAACCCTCCGCGTTGAACCTCTGCCGCCCGTATTGCGCTTTCATGTGCGTCGTCTCGCATCTTCCACTCCATCTCCAATGGCGTCATCAGCGGATGTTGAAGACGCATCTCCGTGGACACCGTGCTGCGAGGATATGAAGCCGTTAGTACACTGTTAGCACTTTATCACAATGGTAATGGCGACCTAACTCCCGGCGATAAGAGCTCGGATGGGGGCTCACCTCGCCATGTTCACCTCCCCGTTACCCAAGCTCGCGGGGGACGCGGGAGGGCGTGTGTCGTGGGTGTCGGTGCCGATGAAGTTGTTCCATTGGACATCTAGCCGCTCCAAGTTCATCTCATCCGTTTCACCAAAGTACCGCACCGGTTCCTCCATGTGGCGGAAAGCACGATTCACGGCCTCCCAATCGGCAAATCCGGGAGGGAAAATAGGTAAGGTCTCACCGGCGGCGATGCCCTCATCATCGTCGTCGAACATGCATATACAGGAGTACATCCGTGCCAACCGGGCATGGGCAGGTTCCCCAACTACCAAAGTCGCCGGTAGACCAAGTTGGCGTAATATGTCTTTTACATCCTTAAAGTCTTCGGGGTCGTCGTCCTCAATGGATTCCACGATGCTTACCACGTCAACGCGGTCCTCTATCAATGACGAAGGACGGGCGTCGTCATCGGTGGGGTCGCCATCGGCCCGGGCGTGGCGGAAGGCGAGGCGGCGGCGGGGAGTCGGGACGTCTCGTATCAAGGAGGAAGGAGGGGTGGTGTCGTCATCAGGGGTCGGCCATCGGCTCGGGCGTGGCGAAGGCGAGGCGGGCGGCGGGGGAGTCGTGGGACGTCCCATCAAGGAGGAAGGAGGGGTGGTGTCGTCATCGGTGGGGTCGGCCATTGGCTCGGGGCGCGGTGAAGGCGAGGCGGGCGGCGGGGAGTCGTGGCCTCGCCTGGAGATAGCACGCCTTTGTACCACTGTTAGCACGCTAAAGGCGTGGTAAAGGCACCCTAGCGCCGACATACATGTTGAAGACGCATCTCCGTGGACACCGTGCTGCGAGGATATGAAGCCGTTAGTACACTGTTAGCACTTTATCACAATGGTAATGGCGACCTAACTCCCGGCGATAAGAGCTCGGATGGGGGCTCACCTCGCCATGTTCACCTCCCCGTTACCCAAGCTCGCGGGGGACGCGGGAGGGCGTGTGTCGTGGGTGTCGGTGCCGATGAAGCTGTTCCATTGGACATCTAGCCGCTCCAAGTTCATCTCATCCGTTTCACCAAAGTACCGCACCGGTTCCCCCATGTGGCGGAAAGCACGATTCACGGCCTCCCAATCGGCAAATCCGGGAGGGAAAATAGGTAAGGTCTCACCGGCGGCGATGCCCTCATCATCGTCGTCGAACATGCATATACAGGAGTACATCCCTGCCAACCGGGCATGGGCAGGTTCCCCAACTACCAAAGTCGCCGGTAGACCAAGTTGGCGTAATATGTCTTTTACATCCTTAAAGTCTTCGGGGTCGTCGTCCTCAATGGATTCCACGATGCTTACCACGTCAACGCGGTCCTCTATCAATGACGAAGGACGGGCGTCGTCATCGGTGGGGTCGGCCATCCGCTCGGGGCGTGGCGAAGGCGAGGCGGGCGGCGGGGAGTCGTGGACGTCTCGTATCAAGGAGGAAGGAGGGTGGTGTCGTCATCGGTGGAGTCGGCCATCTGGCTCGGGGCGTGAGCGAGGCGGGCGGCGGGGAGTCGGGGACGTCTCGTATCAAGGAGGAAGGAGGGGTGGTGTCGTCATCGGTGGGGTCGGCCATTGGCTCGGGGCGCGGTGAAGGCGAGGCGGGCGGCGGGGAGTCGTGGCCTCGCCTGGAGATTGCACGCCTTTATACCACTGTTAGCACGCTAAAGGCGTGGTAAAGGCACCCTAGCGCCGACATACAAACCGCCCAAAGGGGGGGCTTACCTCGCCAGGTCCACATTCCCATGACGCGGAAAGTGGTCGGGGAGCTCGGTCGTCTCGGGGTGTGGCAAAAGCGTGGCGACAGAAGAGTCGCCGTCGTCCTCAATGGATTCCACGATGCTTACCACGTCAACGCGGTTCTCTATCAATGACGAGGGACGGGCGTCGTCATCGGTGGGGTCGGCCATCGGCGCGGGGCGTGGTGAAGGCGAGGCGGGCGGCGGGGAGTCGTGGACGTCCTCGTATCAAGGAGGAAGGAGGGGTGGTGTCGTCATGAACAGGGGTCGGCCATTAGCCGGGGCGCGGTGAAGGCGAGGCGGGCGGCGGGGAGTCGTGGACGTCTCGTATCAAGGAGGGAAGGAGGGAGTGGTGTCGTCATCGGTGGGGTCGGCCATCGGCGCCGGGGCGTGGTGAAGAGGCGGGCGGCGGGGAGTCGTGGACGTCTCGTATCAGGAGGAAGGAGGGTGGTGTCGTCATCGGTGGGGTCGGCCATCGGCTCGGGGCGCGGTGAAGGCGAGGCGGGCGGCGGGGAGTCGTCGACATCTCGTATCAATATCGAGAGAGGGGTGGTGTTATCGATGGAGGCTGCGACAATGAGCATGATTGCAGTGGCAATGGACATGAGACAATGTCGCACGCCACGTGTCCGTAATTTTATGGGAAATACGCGGGCGGCGTACATTACCTTGCCCGGTTCTTCTTCCAAAATGGACGGGATCGGCAACCATGACGGGTACCGTAGGGTCGTTAGCATGTCTTGGGCGCAACGATGAAAGTCGCGGGGAGTCATGCAAGTTGGTTCGTCCTTGCGATGGCCCCAAGTGTAAATCTGAACCATGCCGACGTTTCTCGACTTACGCGCTTCCAATCTACAAGCGGTTACGTGACAAAGAGCACGCATCATGTCTTCCGTTTGCCACCTGCCACGTTAGAGTGCAGTTAAGATGTCGCTAGTACGTCGATACATAGTCTTTACCATGCTAACGGCATCATATGTGTGCGACAGTGCTGCGAAGGTCCAAATGGACGATTGTGATTCAAGAGTCCAACTGAAAGTTAGGGCACTTTCAAAGGGTCCTTGAAAAAACGAAATCACTCACCTTGCATCATTCACGCACGCCACAGTGGTTTCCGCCCATTGGCTAACTCGAAACTTCTTCGTGTGCTCCTCGAAATGTTGACCCAACCGGAAACCCTCCGGACAACCGACGGTATCGGCGGCAAGTGGTACCGCCGGAGTTGATGGTGCGGAGGTGGCAATATTCACCGGACCACGCGGTGGTGCCAAGGGTACTGGGTGAGGTGCTGGGTGACACATGGCCATTCGGGCTAGTCGTGGCGCACGCGTTTTGGCCACCGGGTCGTTCTTGTCGTTGGAGGGAAAGCCCACGGTGACCCGGGGCCGCACGGGGTGTACTTGCGGACGCCTGCACGAACTGGTCATCGGATGCATCGGGGGGAAGTTGGCGAGTCCATTGTTCACGTAGCGCGGAGAAATGCTCTCCGGGGCGAAGTGCTTTACGGGGCATCGCAGGCCTGTGACCCCCCCCCCGTAGGCGCGTTAAGACGTGGTTAGTACGTCATAAAGGAGTCCTAATGCCACACGTTAGGGTGTCATTAGGATACCGTTAGGATGGGCGAACTACAGGCATCCTAAAGGCCTCCTAAAGGTGTCCTAAACCAGGGAATCTTTTGAGGAATATTCCTCTAGGCCTGTTAAGACGCGGTTAGTACGTCATAAAGGAGTCCTAATGCCACACGTTAGGGTGTCATTAGGATACCGTTAGGATGGGCGAACTACAGGCATCCTAAAGGCCTCCTAAAGGTGTCCTAACCAGGGAATCTTTTGAGGAATATTCCTCTAGGCCTGTTAAGATGTGCACCCTAAAGCACGCCCTTAGGACACCTTTAACATGTTGTCGCCGTTAGCATGTAGCTAGCACGCCTTTAGCATGCGTGGCGTTAGCATGTTAACGGCGTCTAGTCTCACCTAGTATGCCGCTAACGGCGTGGCGATAGCATGTTAACGGCGTCTAGTCTCCATTAGTGGGTACCGTAACGGCATACTAACAAAGACGCATGCAAACAAAAAAAAACAAAAAAAACTGCAAGTCTGGCGTTAGGATACTAAATGACACCATAAGAGCATGCTACCGGCATAATATCCGCGTAATGTACATGGCATGCTAAAGGGGTACTAACGTCATATGACTTGTATGACATAAGCTATAAGACCCAAAAATAGCGAAAAAAACAAAAAAACAAAAATTTGGCAGGGAAATGGGCAAGTTGAAGGGAACACACCCCTCCAAGCAAAATGTTGGTTTTGTTTTTTTTGCCATAGATATGAAGCATTTTGTGCGCACGATTTTTTCAAAATGCGCAGGAGCAAAAAAATAAATATAAACAAAAGAAATAAAATGGAAAGTTCTCACCCCCAATGATTTTGTAGCAATCGGACGGTCGAGGTGACACCCAGAAGAATGGACCGAACAAAATCGTTTCTTATATATAACTGCCCCTTACAGGGATTCGAACCGCACACCCTCCGCCTTCAAGAGCGACATCCTACCACTAGACGATTACGGCAAGAGCGATGCTCACCGCAGATGCAAAGTGACCAAGTTCAATGACACAACGTATGACACAGAAGGGCTTGCGTAAAAAGGTCACGAAAAAAGAAAATTGAGCGCCACAAATTCGAACTGCGTGGTCAATGCGAATGCAAGGTAACGAACCGAAGTTCGAACGGTAACCGGGGAGGAGCGCCGTAGCATGCTAGCCGCCAACTAAAGGCGTCTTAACGTTTCACTCTGCGTGGTGTCTCATCGATAAAGACGCAACTCACCCGTACCAAACCGTACACACCCTAAGCCAGGCCGAGCCCCTCACTCAAACATCCACGCATCGATGAGTCACCCCACAACCGAGGAGCGAGAGGCATACGACGACCTCTGCGATGCTATGGGAGAGGAGAAATCATTGGCGGGCTTGTTGGACTACGTGTCGTGGCATAGAAAAAGCGAAGAGGGATTCGCCTCCGCCCCCGCCACCGCAAAAGATGCCAAGTGGAGTAATAGCAAGCAAAGGCCCCCCCGAAAATTAAAAGAGGGAGCGGTTGGGATGCGCATGCGCAATCGCGGGATTCTACAACCCCACGAGCGGGCGGTGCGCGCCGCGATCAACAAAGAGACGGGTGCGCACCGCGGTTCGTTGGATTGTCGTTGCTAGGTTGTATTCTTGTTGCTTAATTAACTTTCTTCTTCCTTCACGTTGTGCGAATACTCAGTGGCGATGAAGGAATGGAATCCCCTCGTCAACGTGGGGGCCCAACAAGAAGCGTACGCCGAGCTCGTGCGCAAAATCGCCAAGGAGAGTGGTCACGACCACTCCGTGGACGTCGCAATCATCCCCTATATACAGGGGAAGATAAGAAACGACGTCAACAACTTCCGCTCCGCGTTCCGTTATGGATCGTGGAAGAAGAAGGGCAAAGCGTGGGTCTTGAAGCCCCACGCAAAGCACCCCTTCGCGAAGGTGGAGGGGGCGGAGGGAATCTCCCTCACGGTCTACAACGACGCGGCAAAGCTTGAGGCCTTGAAAAAGCTGGGATTGAGCCTGTGGCTCTTCCCACCACGTACGAGGAGGGCCTCCCTAGCCTGGAGGATACACGTAAGTTGCACGTAATGAGCCCTTTTGTGAAAACATGCATAACTTATTTCCTCTCTGGACACTGTGTTTTCTGTTAGTACACCTTTAGTATGGCGCTAACATACTAACCGCATACTAACTGTTTACTAACTGCTTTGCAGGCGAGTGTTTACTAGCCTCGTGGTCGAAGAGCGTTTTATCCCTCGGGGACGAAGAGGAGGAGGACGCCGAAGAGGAAGAGCCCCTCCGAAAGCGACCTGCTGAGTCGGAGGAGGCCCCCGGGGCTTCTCCCTCCAAAAGCACGAGAGCCCAAAAGGCCAAAAAGGGCAAGGAGGATCCTCGCGACAAGGGCAAGGAGGGGGAGGGGGGGGGACATGGAGGCACCCAGTCGGACGAGGAAGACCACGTCAACCTGGCCTCGAGGTATCCAGTGGGGACCGAGGTCTACGTCTACGCCCGCCCTACGGCCGATGACGAGGCCATCAAAGCCCCATTGGAGGAGAAGGAATACTTCACCTCCAACGGGTCTTTAAAACAGGAGGTGCCCCTGTTGGCAGGGAACAAGGTCACTGTGTGTGACCTCCACCAGTCAGTGGAGCATTGGGACGTATCCGAGGAGCTGAAGCTGAAGCTCCCCCCCCTCTTCCTGGGTCTGGAGGTGAGTTTTGCTGCACTTTTTGCCTTTAGGATGCCTTTAGGACTCCTTTAGTATGTTATTGGCGTCTTAACGGAATTTGCAGCTGTATTCACTTTCCCCTCTAACTTAACTTAATCTGGTTTGCCACAGATATCGAAGGCAAACCACCGAACAGGCAACTCGGGTGTCGACGAGTTCGCCGGGAAGGGGATCTCGGCCGTGAACACGATTCTCAAAAAAGCCGACCCCTTCCTAAATAAAGCCCTTGTAAGGGGCAAGGACCTTGAAAGATACTTTTGGGCAGCCTTCCGGGGGAAAAAAAACGTTGCCCTGGCTGCTAGGCCCTTGCCCCTAGTCGTAGATGCCTCGTACATCCGGTACGGGGCATTAGAGCACGCCTTCGCGGGCCCCCCCGAGGAGGATGCGTGAGGAGGATGCCTCACGCGTATGGGGCAACATGGTAACATTTTTGTAATTATGAATTTTTGTACTTGTTGTGCATCACACTCACCAATCACAATGTATCTCGCACCTCACAATGCATATGCCTTCGCATCAAGCTTCCCCCGATATGAATACTCGCAACGTTCGCGTTTGACTGCTTGTGTAGCTATGGCATAGTTAGTATGCGTTTAGTATGCGCCCTAACACACTAAAGCTATGCTAAAACCAACGTTAGTATGCCTTTACTATGTCCCAGATAGCATGTCGTTAGGACGCCTTTAGGGTGTCGGTGTTAGTATGTCCTAACGTCGTCATATTAACATCATAATGGCATCCTAACGCCAGTTATAGTGCATGTGTTAGTATGTCCTAACGTCGTCCTACGAGCATCATAATGGCATCCTAACGCCTGTTAATATGCATATGTTAGTATGTCCTAACGTCGTCCTACGAACATCATAACGGCATCCTAAAACCAGTTAAGATGCATGTGTTAGGGGCGTCCTAACGGCATCATATGCACGTACTAACGGGTCGTTAAGACGTATGGCGTTAGTATGCCGTTAATATCTAGTCTCCATTAGTGGGTACCGTAACGGTATCCTAACCGCATACTAGCGGCATACTAACTTGACTACATATACTGCTGTTAGTATGCCTTTAGTACACCTTTAGTACACATACTACAATTTCCTAGGACCGTAGGGTACATGTAAGGTGGGAGGCGGATTGAAGTGGAATTGGTCAACCAACTATGCCGGAGCGCGCTAAGCTTCCCTGCGGGGGCAGAGGGGTGCGATAAGCGAATTCGGCTATCTCTGATGGGGTGGCTACAGGGGGCTCGGAGTACCCATCGAGGCTGCGTCAAGCAGCGTGATGGTAAAATATTTTAAGCCATTTTTCGTGTAGAATGCGAATATCAACTTCATTTGTGCATACGATCGAGTCTTGGGGGTATACGGGGGTCGGGAGCGAAAGGGGGGTGAAGGCAGAGCAAGGTAGTGAATTTCACGGAACGCCTCCTTGGTAACTGTGACCTCAAGCATCCTATGAACTACGCCTGCCAGGCTTAAATTCTCGGATATTTCATGTGAGCGAGCAGGTTGAAAGATCTCAACCAAGCATCCCACTACCTGCACGCATAGTCAAGCCATTGTCAGTACGGTGGAGAATGCACCGACAACTAAATTTTCAGCAAGCAGTATCCAACAACCAGGGAACCGCAAGAAAGATGCACATGCCATAGCATGGTCTGCAAATACCGGGGAAAGATCCCGCCGAGGACAGTCCCCAGTTGCGCTGCTACCGCTCCGTCGAAAACATTTTCAATAAAACCCCAGAAAACAAGCACATCCAGCAATATGGAGCGCACGCAACTCCGGGCGGTAAAAGATCCACAAAGATCATTCCTCGCCGCGTTGCTACTCAGCCAGAACCGCATTCAACGACAAGCGTTTGCATGCTAGATGCGCTCTGCGAGGGGCGAAAAAGCAAGGTTCCTGCGCACGATTCAAACACTTAAATCGTGCCGCTGGAGCTGCTGAATGGGGAAGTCGGAAAACACGATCAGGGGAACAAAACAATCCTGGTGCGTGGTGCGAAAGCAAACAAAGTTAGACAAGTATTGGCAACGATCATGCGGTTTTTCTGCAAGAACAAGAAAACACGGTTTAAAACAATGCAAAAACAAAAAGAGAACTAGCGGAAGTGAACAGGGTAAACAGTGCAGGAAGAAATCAGTGCGGTACAGAGGCGCCACCAGTCGGCAACTATGGCGAGATGTTTGGTGAAAGTAATTTTACGTGGCTTCTGTAGCTGTTCAAATCATAAGTTCAAAATTCCTGTTGCGTTCGAAAGTTCTCGAGAGCGCAACCACCTCTATCGACCAATCAACGTACAACGCAACAGCGCGCACGCCCGCGCCCTGCACCGGACCCACAACTCGTGATCTCTGTCATCGGATGCCATACTGTGGCACAAGACAGTCTCAATCTCAAAGTTATTAGATCATGGCCCCCCCTCGCTCCGTTCGGCGTTCGGACGCCCGTTAGGCGCGAGGGGGGGCACCTAACTACGTTGATCAAAAGACAGACGCGCGAGCCCCGTCGGACGATACAGTCGAATTGCCCATATATGTATGCTATTTCCCAAATCTGTAACGCTTGTCATGTTACGCATGACATGTTACGCATGGCATGTCACGCATTACATGTAATGCATGACATGTTACGCATGACATGTTACGCTATCCCGTGACACAGTAAAATAGTCTCGATCGAAGACAGACGCGCGAGCCACGTCGGACGATACAGTCGAATTGCCCATATATGTATGCTATTTCGTATTTGCCAAATCTGTAACGCTTGTCATGTTACGCATGACATGTTACGCATGGCATGTCGCGCATTACATGTAATGCATGACATGTTACGCATGACATGTTACGCTATCCCGTGACACAGTAAAATAGTCTCGATCGAAGACAGACGCGCGAGCCACGTCGGACGATACAGTCGAATTGCCCATTTATGGCCCCCCCTCGCTCCGTTCGGCGTTCGGACGCCCGTTAGGCGCGAGGGGGGGCACCTAACTACGTTGATCAAAAGACAGACGCGCGAGCCACGTCGGACGATACAGTCGAATTGCCCATATATGTATGCTATTTCCCAAATCTGTAACGCTTGTCATGTCACGCATGACATGTTACGCATGGCATGGCATGGCATGGCATGGCATGCGCGCATTACATGTAATGCATGACATGTTACGCATGACGTCCACAAATGCGCAAAACATGCTCGACGATCGACCCGGTGCGTTATCGCACGTTCGGTATCTTAGGAATTATCGATGGAAATTTGAACCCAATTTGAATTTGGCAGTAGGATCCCTCACATCATATCTACGGTGCGACGGCCTAATGGATGTAGCCTTCGCGTAGAGTCGTGCGTTCATTGGCTCAGGAAGTCCCATGCCACGGGAGTGCGAATCTGCATCGTTGAGCGATGTGAATGAGGAACCCACCGACATCCGACCTGAGGTCGGACCAAGGTGGGACCTCGCATTTTGTCCGATGTGGCAGTAGAAATCGATTCTTTGCCGTCAGATGATAATATTTTTGACGGTCTAGGGGCATATTACTCAGGACCTGTGAACCACTTTGGTGAGGCCACCTCTGGTCAGGCCAAAATCGCTCCCCACCCCATAATCTATGACGATGACGATGACACCCGAATGGTGTCATGGCATAATGATTAGGTTCAACACGGCCAGTGTCGGCTTTTACAGAATCGTGTCCGTTTTTGCAATTCCTGTCCGTTTTTGCAGTTCTTAACAGTGGTGTGTGTTTTTTTCAACTTGCAACTTTCCAACCGCGATACGCACGATATGCCTAAGCGCAAGTTTAAGCACGAAAACTTGAATGACGCTGAGATGATGGCTTTGCAAACGTCACAGCGATCCCAACGACGGACTCGTGATTCTCATGAAGCGAGTTTCATGAATAGCCCATCCGCCTTTCATGAGTGCGTGGAAGTTGAATACCTCCCCGCCATCAAGCCAATAAACAAAGAATGGACACGGAAAATATTTGATGATGTTCACGCGGATAAAGAGGTACGAGTAAAGCGCACTGTTGTTCCAAAAGAACAAGTGGCTTTACTCGTAGACAGCTTTAATCCGACGAATTTTATGCACGAAAAGAAGATCAAAAGCCGAACATTTGTCGACTTGTTTGCCGCGGGTTCCGAGATAAATCTAAACTTGAAATCAGTTTTAGAAAGTCGTTTCGGAAAGGCCGAATTCAAGTTTATTTCAGTGGATAGTGACACTCAAGCAAAAAATGTGAAGGGCTGGGTCCCTATGAACATCTTTCGTGTGCACGACAACTGGAAAGTGTTGGGTCAAAACGTCATTTGTGCACCGCCTACAAGTGGAATGAGTGACGCGGCTATCATGTACTTCGCAGAACACTGCAAGGATTTCTGCGCGTTTTTGGTGCCAGACATGTGGCTTGCTGACCGTGCCTATCCACTTCGACGAATGTGGTGGGCGAAAAAGCAAGAAGACAAGCTCATTTACGAGCTCGAGGGTGTTCAAGGCATGCGCTGGATTGTGTGTGTGAAAGAGAAGCGCAAAGGCCAAGATCTCTTCGCAAAGACTGGTGTGCAACTAAGTGCTAAGCCAGCAATGAAAAAAGCTTACGCCGAACGCAAGCAGGAAGCACTAGAAAGCGCTCCTAGTGATGGTGGAGATGCTCTTGAGGTTGCTTTGAGGAATGATGCTTCATAGATGCTAGCGATACAAGGTCTCTCGGTAGGAACGCATGTAACATGGAACATACAAAGACACGTATCTCATATCATAGAAGTACATAATTTGAATTATGCACATATCGATGATATTATTGTACCGTGTATGCGTGAATGCGTGTGCGTGTGAAATGCTTTGTGTTATGCTCGAATTTGTCTTTGGACGGAGTGTATATTTGTTGTTGACACTGTTAAGAACTGCAAAAACGGATAGATTTTGCAAAAACGGACACGATTCTGTAAAAGCCGACACTGGCCGTGTTTAACCTAATCATTATCATGGTCAACCGACGCAGTCATGCGATGCTCGTTGTCATCGCGACACCCCCCCCCACTTCTATGTTTTAAAGTTGTAATCACGATCTCCGAATTCGCCTGCCAGGTCAAAGCCATCGCAGCACGAACATTGGTGCATATTTTCAAGCACGCGTGTGATTGGTTGAAATTTCAGACCCCGGTGCCTTGCGGGAACCTCGTCGGTCCGACCTGAGGTCCGACCTGAGGTCGCATGCCGATGCAACCTTGTTGCATTCTTCGATGGGGCGTGGATCGAATGTCGCAGGGATCGCGAAAACCATCTCATGGCCACGACCAATGTGGACGTGGCCGCCTGATAGTGTGGACCATTAGCCATTGCACCGTAGATATGATGTGCTGTCATATTTGATCTAAGGGTGTTAAACATCGGCATTCTCATTCGTTGACCCGATGACGATGCTTGTACAGTACAAACGCTCATATGAAATTATGACGGAAAATCGGCCCCTTTTTGGCAACGGAGACGATAAATTGGGGAACGGTTCAGAAATGATCCACGATGGAAAATCGAAAATCTCAGTCGTTCGATTTTTTCGATTTTCCCGTTCTGGTTTTGTTCGCTTTGTCAGCGTTCATTCCTTTTTCTCAAAACTTACGGGGGCAGTCGCACAGCCTGTTTGACCGGTGTATATTACATAAAAACCATGATACTAAGCATGCGCATACATTGAATAGTGATCCTGAGACTGTTAGTACCAAGTAGGTACCAACAATCTGAGGATCCGCTGACGCATTCTCCACATTTTGAGAATCCCCGCAAGCGGGCTACTTGCGCCCGGTTGCGGGGTATGTGTTTTCTAGCAAAAGGGGATTCGTCAACAGATTCGTAGCGATAACTTTCGCCTCGCTAACAGTATTAACAAAGTAGGTACAGATTTGGAATGCCGAGACTCTTGCGCATCGATTGCCATCATCCGATATACCCCGCGAGCGAGCGGGGTATAGCGGATGCTCGATTGAGCGTTCGGAGGGTTGAGCGAGCCAAATCACACGCCATGCACAGATTTGCTTCAGTTCTTGTTTCTAAACAACATCTGAACAGCATGAACCTACCAGTATGCTTCCTTAGACGCATACCAGTAGGTCTGTAAAGCCCCCGAGCGCAAAAAGTGATTTTTGCGGCCGTGAAAAATCATACTGTGATGCCCAAACCCTGAATTTCTGATCCCGCGGCTCCGTTGCCAAAATTTCGATCATTTTCCCATATGACCGCTTGTACAGTAAGTTAGCCCGATGCAAGCCCACTATCCTTCGCAAACACTTGCTTGGTCTGGTGTGTTCTCATTCCCTGCCTGGTCTGACTCCTTCGCGCTTTCTTGTTCTCAGATTGATTGCAGGTACTGCTTTCGTGTGGGAGGTGGACGGTGTGTCCAATGCGCTTTCATATGGTGAAAATGACGGACTTTCTGGTCAAGGTTCGTAGCTACCCCTGATGCTTGTATCTACATGTTTGCCCCGGAAGTCTTCATAGCCAGTTTCGCTGTGCCTTCTCGATGCTTGAATACCCGAATCTTTTTAGACTCGCGGCAGCCTGTACCGTTATGTTTTAGTCAAGCCCGAGTGCGTGTCATTACTTCTTGTGTTGACAATTCACTATACTCATAGTCGAGTGCTAGCAGCGCGCAGGTTATCTGAGACGGAGCTCTCCACGCGTATTGGGATTCAAATCCTGCAACGAAAATGTAGTTTCGTTTTCGTTTGGCGGTGGAATATCACCAATTTGTTATGATGTCTGCTGGAGTGTTCTGTGTTGCTTTCTTGACTGTTGTGTGTTTTCTTCTACCTTTGATTTCGCTTTTGCAGACCTGTTTTACTAGCAATTTATTGTCACACGTACGCAAAATCCGTGTTTGACCGACAGGCCACGTAGGTTAAACCCGTTCGGCAATTGTGTTGTTGCTTGCAAACTTTTCTTGGCTCACTATTGCAGCCTCCGAGGCAGGGCAGTGCGTTAGCCTCTGGCACGCCTCGGGACCAAACCCGACCCTGCCAATGTAAAAGGTACGCCTCCCCCGCTTGTTCTTGGTTCCGTTTGCGATGTTGGTCGCCCCGACCTGACAGACCTTTTTATTCAATACCACTTTGCCTACCACTAACGTTGTGTGTATTTGTCGCTACGCAGGTCGCAGCTTTGTTTGAACATGATCCGGGTTTCAAGGTATGCACGTTTATGCTAGCCCCTCTTTGTTTTGTTTCATATTTGACGGTTGACCAGTTCCATCTTGGCACGTTGAATTCACAGGTGCGGACAGGGTCGCCTATGCACCCAATTTTGGCACTTCTGTTTCATGCATGACATGCGTGTGTGGCTGTGTGCGCCTTGCGTAGTATTCATTTTTTGGGTTCGCTGATTGTGGTACAGAAAGTTCTCAGTAATAAGACGAACCCGCCAATAAGAAAGTAGCCAGCTTTGTTGGGGGTACTCGATTTGATGAAAATTGCTGGCTGGTTTTTTTGAGCTACGGAAATATGAGGGTGATAAGAAATATGGGCGCTGGCGCCGTATTTCTTATTGGTGCGCCGCAGGCGGAATTTTTTAAAAAAATATCGCATTTTCATGGGTTTATCACTGAATTTTTAAGAAAATTGCTGGCTGATTGAAACATAATGCCCCACTATTCTTAGCGATTTTCATAGGACAGGCGGGGGAGTTGGCGAAAATTGCTGGCTGGCCCCAAATCTCCGGTTTTCTTAACACTGGGTATTTACTGTATGTATGCGCTGTGGTATGCAGGACTGTGGCTTCTGCGTCGTTCAAGCAAGATGGTGCGTTCTCTTTCATGTGTTGTTCACACCATTCTTTCTTTGCGCTTACTTTTTGTGCTTAATATGTACACGCCCGTTGCCTGCTCGATGCACGACTTGGTGCGTTGTGTTTTCTGTCCGGGAATGTGGTGCATCAGTGTGTAGGATTGTGCTTTCAGCGCAGGCTCGTGGTGCAATCTTGCCTGCTCGATGTATCATTTGATGCGTTGTGTTTTCTACGCAGGATTGTGCTTTGCAGGTTTAGGCTGCACGGCATGGCTGGAGTCTAGGCAGTCGGAAGGAATTTTGCTTACTAGAGGTGAGAAGCCTAGTGTGCCATGTGCTTGGAATCCACCTTTTGTAAGATTCTGTTCAGCGTGTGTCATTTCTTTCTAGCCTGGTAGCCAGCTCGATGCATAATGCGGTGCCTGCCCGTTTTGCCTGCTCGATGCCTGACTCGATACGTTGTGTTTGGCATGGCTGGAGGCTCGGCTGTTCGTTGGGAATCTGTTCAGCAGAGGTGAGAAGTTTAAGGTGCCTTTACTGTTGTTTGGCTTCTTTAATGTTGTTCAATTTATGCACTCATAGACTTGCTTTTGCACGAGTACGTGTAAAGAAACGTAGTGTAGAACTTAAAATCAAGTGTGCGCCCACCACTTAAGTACAGAGTGCGTGGCATGTACATGGGCACAACTTATTGTGCTGACTGCCCCGGTGTGCATGGTTGAAGTGTACCCTGCCTAGATTCATGCTGGCATGGCAAAATTTGGCGGATATTCACTTTTTTGGTGTACGTGTCTATTGTGCAGGATCTGTTGGTTTTGCGCAGGCTTTGTAGGATTTCTGTACGAATCCGCTGGTTCGCGAGCTCTCATGCCGGTTCGCGTGGCAAATTCACAAGACAATTGGATGTTTGAAAGCTCTTCAGCCAGGATGATGTAGATAGATATCTTGTTTTTCCAAGTTGTATTATTGCCCGCCACCTTAGCATTTTATTCTGTTATCACCCTAGAATATTCTGTCATCACTTGCCACCTCTACCGATAACTAATTTATAGCATCCGATGTGTCAACTGATGGTAGCTCTAAAAAAGTAAGGATCCGGTAATTCACATTATCGCTTTTTGGCTCAATCTTCGGGTTGTGGTGCGGACAAATAAGATGTGCTGATAAGCTTATTCGGTTGATTGGGCAACTTATCAGCCTAATTAACAAGTATAGTGTTGAGACCCTATCTCACTAGGTTGATAATCAGCCAAGTCAGCACCCGATATTAGAGTTGGGTGATTACTTATTGGGGCATGGCAGGCCACATCAGCTTGCTACGTCTTGATTTAAGTAAACACCTGATTTTGTTATCGGTGGGTGACTAGGTTAATAAGTTCCTTGGTCACCCGAATAAGCTTACTATCACATCTGATGTGTTAGCATCACGTGTGGGGGAGTACACATGACTAGTGAGTACTGAGCACAGTGGTTAGTCAAGTGTCCCGTGACAGCTGATGCCCCGACAACGGGTGTCACTGTCCTAGTCCATGTTCCACCATCAAAGCCAGATGAGATCAGTAAAATATAATGGATATTTTACAATTTGAAAGCAGAAACAACAGAAGACGCAGACTAAGATACAATAATAAAATATTGTGAGTGTTTTATTATCGGAGAACTGCAAAATGTTGACGGCGGATGTGGCATCTCGGGGCGAGGGGTGACAGAGCAGGGCCCACTACCCCCCCCCCGCCCCCCCACTGTGGGGGTGAAAGTGGTATCCTCGTGACCGCCAAGAGACTGAGCGAAAAAGGGATAATGTGAATCATAGCCGGGCCTAGAATACCAATTAAGACCAAAAGTAACAAATGTATATATACATATGTATTGTTGTAACGCACCACTATGCATGATTCATATAGTGTTGGACATACTGCATTATTTATCATGTCACCCGCTATGTGCGATGCCGCGAGGGGGGGCGCCAACCTCCGGTGTGGATATCTTATAACTAATTGTTAAATACTTATTAAAACCTGCATGGTGCAGTCCGCGTGTACGCAAATTAAAATTTTAAACGCCCGCTTCCGCAAACCTTGAAGTTTTCCCAAACTAAATGCAGTATCCTCACAATATTCAAAATGCGAGGAACCTTTTTAAATTATTTCCCCAAAGTTTGGGTGCCCCTTTATATTGGCGTTGACATGATGCCAAGATGAATACATGTCGATGGGATGTGAATATGTGGCACGGATATTTTCACTTTCTTACTAACTCGCGGGTAAACACAGGATGCTCACCATCCAGCCATAATAGAAATACCAATTGATCACTTACATTAGTCTATCAAGGGACATGTCAAATTCGTTGGCCTAACATGGAAAGTCAATGTTGGGTGACATCAACAAGGCTGCAATTACATATGTGTGCTCTCATGTGTGTATCACACAATGCAGGTACTACAGGTAACCTGCATTTTAACTATAAAAGCTGGACTAGTTATGACTCTAGATCCTTCTTTTATGAACTCTCAAAACTTTTGCAAAAAACTCAAAACCAAAATTAAAATCCAGTAGAGGCAAAGCCACATCCAAATAGTCAATGAACTCAAAACCATATAATAAATTCCAGTAGAGATGAAGCCACATTCAAATCTCAAAAACAGCACTGAAGAAACACACCAATAGCATCAGAGATTAAGGCAAAAGCAAAGACAATGTTCACAGACAATGATCATCATAACATCACATCATGTCTCACCTGTAATTGTATTCGCCACGGCGTTCATTCAATGCTCGACGGCGACGATAGAACACACCAACAAAAACCATAATCACACAAATTGCGCTTATAGCTGCAATCATACCATCCTGGTTGAATACATATGCAACCTGCTGCTTCTTGGAAGAGTCACCTTGCCTGGAGCGACGATAACTTCCAAGAGTCCTCAAAGAATCCTCTGCACCACAACATGTTGAAGGGATCAATCTCAAGAAGAATGGCAAGATTAACTGAAAATATAAACCTGCCATTTGTGCAGGACGCTGCAAGATCATCTTAATATTACACAGATTATAAGGCACATCTTCAATGATTGGTTGCACACTCACATTCCATTCTTACCTTGCTTGATGAGTATAATGGACGACTAAATAGGCATACACAAAACACTTACTCAATTTATAACAGGGATGCCTAAAAGTCACAACTGATGATTATATCATATAAACAAAAAACGGGGGGAGTAGTGCAAGGCGCCTGTTGATCGAAGAGATGCAACTTGCTACGCACCTGAGAGTGCAGAACACATCCTTCCCTTTTTCCTCTTTACATGAGTGAACTCTTCAGTAAATATGTCACAGCGTGCATGATCTTCTAAATATTCCACTCCATAACAGGTGCCAGTATACTCCTCACACAGCTGCTTGCAGTGGTCCAATGTGTTTGGGCTGATGTGTTTCATTCGCTCCCAAGTCCCATCATCATTGCTGTCAGGATCCGTGTTGTGTTCCATTTTGCATACGACGTCCTGGTAGTCAATCCAATGCATGGTGACAGGAGGTGGGGATGGAGGCGGTGGTGACGGGGATGGAGGCGGTGGTGACGGGGATGGAGGCGGTGGTGACGGTGACGGGATGGAGGCGGTGGTAGACGGATGGAGGCGGTGGTGACGGTGACGGGGATGGAGGCGCGTGGTGACGGGGATAGGCGGTGGTGGCGGGATGAGCGGTGGTAGCCGTGGAGCGGTGATGAGATGGAGGCGGTGGTGATGGTGGAGGTGAAGAGGTAATGCTCTCACTCGTCAACCTTACCTGTGACAGGAAGGTGTTCATTGCGTTCGTGAAGTCGCTGGTGCTGTACTCATGGCCAGTTGTCCCAGCCCACATGAGGTAGTAGATCTCCGACACGCCGCCGTTTCCCATCTGCAGCCGGTGCTCGCCACTGTCGGTGGTGCTGCCGATGCTATGTGCCCAGGAGGAGTCCGTGGTAATGATAACCTCGTTGATGCTAGGATCTTCATATGCAGCATTGTACACCTTCTTGTACCAGCCATAGTAGCCTGAAACAGCAGAGCTCTCCCCGAGGTACCCATACTCCTGTGAGCCGCCATGGTCTGCGCCGTTGTTTCCAGTGGTGTAGTATGCTCCCAAGTCCCTCGAGGGACTCGAGAATGCGGCCATCCAGACGTGGCTCGTCTTATGCGTCAGGTAAGTGATGTCCGACCCAACAGAGGACGCCGTAGTCGACTGTGTGTAGGCAAGTTGGGTATAATCCGTGCCAGAGACTGTCCTGACGTTGATCTGGTTGCCACAGTCATACATGTCGTGTCCTCCATCTTCGATACACGTTCCAGAGGTGCCTTCAGTGAAGGCATACATGCTCGGTAGCTGATCTGCGATAAGAGAAGCTGCACTGGATGCAAAAGCCGAGGCAACACTCGTAATCGCAGGTGGTGGGCTTGAACTTGATGACAGGAAGATGTTCATTGCGTTCGTGAAGTCGCTGGTGCTGTACTCATGGCCAGTTGTCCCAGCCCACATGAGGTAGTAGATCTCCGACACGCCGCCGTTTCCCATCTGCAGCCGGTGCTCGCCACTGTCGGTGGTGCTGCCGATGCTATGCGCCCAGGAGGAGTCCGTGGTAATGATAACCTCGTTGATGCTAGGATCTTCATGTGCAGCATTGTACACCTTCTTGTACCAGCCATAGTAGCCTGAAACAGCAGAGCTCTCCCCGAGGTACCCATACTCCTGTGAGCCGCCATGGTCTGCGCCGTTGTTTCCAGTGGTGTAGTATGCTCCCAAGTCCCTCGAGGGACTCGAGAATGCGGCCATCCAGACGTGGCTCGTCTTATGCGTCAGGTAAGTGATGTCCGACCCAGCAGAGGACGCCGTAGTCGACTGTGTGTAGGCAAGTTGGGTATAATCCGTGCCAGAGACTGTCCTGACGTTGATCTGGTTGCCACAGTCATACATGTCGTGTCCTCCATCTTCGATACACGTTCCAGAGGTGCCATCAGTGAAGGCATACATGCTCGGTAGCTGATCTGCGATATTAGAAGCTGTACTGGATGCAAAAGCCGAGGCAACACTCGCGATCTCGAGCGGTGGGCTTGCAGAAGACGGTGAAGGGGATGGAGGCGGTGGTGAAGGGGATGGAGGCGGTGGTGACGGGGATGGAGGTGGTGGTGACCAGGATGGAGCGGTGGTGCGGGGATGGAGGCGGTGGTGACGGGGATGGAGGCGGCGGTGATGGGAATGGAGGCGGTGGTGATGGTGGAGGTGAAGAGGTAATGCTCTCACTCGTCAACCTTACCTGTGACAGGAAGGTGTTCATTGCGTTCGTGAAGTCGCTGGTGCTGTACTCATGGCCAGTTGTCCCAGCCCACATGAGGTAGTAGATCTCCGACACGCCGCCGTTTCCCATCTGCAGCCGGTGCTCACCACTGTCGGTGGTGCTGCCGATGCTATGCGCCCAGGAGGAGTCCGTGGTAATGATAACCTCGTTGATGCTAGGATCTTCATATGCAGCATTGTACACCTTCTTGTACCAGCCATAGTAGCCTGAAACAGCAGAGCTCTCCCCGAGGTACCCATACTCCTGTGAGCCGCCATGGTCTGCGCCGTTGTTTCCAGTGGTGTAGTATGCTCCCAAGTCCCTCGAGGGACTCGAGAATGCGGCCATCCAGACGTGGCTCGTCTTATGCGTCAGGTAAGTGATGTCCGACCCAGCAGAGGACGCCGTAGTCGACTGTGTGTAGGCAAGTTGGGTATAATCCGTGCCAGAGACTGTCCTGACGTTGATCTGGTTGCCACAGTCATACATGTCGTGTCCTCCATCTTCGATACACGTACCAGAGGTGCCATCAGTGAAGGCATACATGCTCGGTAGCTGATCTGCGATAAGAGAAGCTGCACTGGATGCAAAAGCCGAGGCAACACTCGTAATCGCAGGTGGTGGGCTTGAATTTGATGACAGGAAGATGTTCATTGCGTTCGTGAAGTCGCTGGTGCTGTACTCATGGCCAGTTGTCCCAGCCCACATGAGGTAGTAGATCTCCGACACGCCGCCGTTTCCCATCTGCAGCCGGTGCTCGCCACTGTCGGTGGTGCTGCCGATGCTATGCGCCCAGGAGGAGTCCGTGGTAATGATAACCTCGTTGATGCTAGGATCTTCATATGCAGCATTGTACACCTTCTTGTACCAGCCATAGTAGCCTGAAACAGCAGAGCTCTCCCCGAGGTACCCATACTCCTGTGAGCCGCCATGGTCTGCGCCGTTGTTTCCAGTGGTGTAGTATGCTCCCAAGTCCCTCGAGGGACTCGAGAATGCGGCCATCCAGACGTGGCTCGTCTTATGCGTCAGGTAAGTGATGTCCGACCCAGCAGAGGACGCCGTAGTCGACTGTGTGTAGGCAAGTTGGGTATAATCCGTGCCAGAGACTGTCCTGACGTTGATCTGGTTGCCACAGTCATACATGTCGTGTCCTCCATCTTCGATACACGTTCCAGAGGTGCCTTCAGTGAAGGCATACATGCTCGGTAGCTGATCTGCGATATTAGAAGCTGTACTGGATGCAAAAGCCGAGGCAACACTCGTAATGCTCATACCCATGGAGGTGGGGATGCCCAACAGAACCAACAGAAGTACAACGAATGGAGTTTGTAACGGACATCTGGCCATACTGATTACGTGCTCAGAGGGATTTCCGAGAAAGTCTTCGAATGTCGTGTCGTCTTACAGGGTGATGTGCCAACTGTGAAGCAGACCACATCGACTTATCTCTCACTCAACTCTGCTTAGGTCTAAGTGAAAAGCTAGCAAGCTGATCGCAAGTTAAGTATATTTCTTTCGCCCTACTCTCTCATCCCACATTTCCCTGAAGGGAGCGATCAGCACAATACGCACAGCTTTCTCGTAGACTTTGCAGAAAAAAGGGCGTGCGCAACGGCTACTTAGATCCTCACACCACATAATACACAGAGCAAAGTACATCAAGAGTGTGTAACGGTGGGAGATAGCAAGCATAAAAAAAAGTCAAGCTAACGGAGGCTGATAATAGCAGTAAGACGCCTGATGCGCAGAAGAATCTGACAGCGCCACGTCCGGCTGACCAAAAGAGAGCTTTTCCCACGTGAAGGTCTAAATCTCGAGTGAGTTCGTTTTTGGCTGCAGCGCATACACTTTGGATTAACCCACTGATACCCTCATGCACTCCGGGAAAACAGGAGATATCCTACGCCGTCAGAACCTGATGGACCTGACTCCCCACTTCGAAAGTCAATAATACAAGAGCAGGCAGCAGAAATCTAGCTTCGAACAGCCGCAAATAGTATCGAGGAGAAGCGAGCAGTAAGAAGTAATAGCGACAAATACCACCGCAAATATTGGAGGGAGCCTGCATGGTACAGCGAGACAGTAGTAGACGTGTACAGTATTTGGCAGCTCAAGCTATCCTATGGCGACTCCTCAGAGGTAAACACAAATTCTTCCTTACTGGAAAGCCTAGAGGGCCTGTAACAAACAAGACTGACAACTTCACTTGCACCGCAACCGCATAGGGCCTAACTGCCAGGGCTGAGCCACAGGATCCAATCGAGGAGTAGGGTCCGTCTAGATTCCCCCTCGAAGACAGATCGTGTTACTTAGGTGACAAATCGAGCTTACTCACCTGTTACAGCCACCGACGGATGGGCTACAGGCCGCCCACTTCAGGCCGCCCACTTGTATGGTACGTCACTTTGTTCTCGCACCTCGTACGAGGTACCAACTTGTTTTCGAAATAACTTTCCCGAACGCCGTTCGTGTTAAATGCTCTGGTTATTTGGGCAAATATGAGTACAGTACGGACAGTACGGACAGTACAGTGACCGTGTGCATTATGACGCCGACGGGCGTGGTTTTTTCTTTTTCTTTTTCTTTATGACGCACTTTTTTAACGGCGTGTAACTTTCGATAGAGCTCTATGTTTAGTTTCATCGGGCCCCACAAGTACACATGTCATATTTTTAAAATTAATTATTGAGGGGGTTTAAAAAAAATTAATTTTTTTTAAATTTTTTAAAAAACTAAAAATTTTGTAATTTTTAAGGTAAAATAAATCAATCATTTTATATTTCTAGCAAAACAGATCTACAAGTTAGATTTTGGATCATGCAATGGCCAACCTACGATAAGAGCATTCTTCTAAAATGGGACAATCCTGTGTTACTGTCCTCAGTGTCACTCTGTCACACAATCGAGAATCGAAAATGGGAAAATCCAAAATCGGCCCAAAACGTCAAAATGGGTCCTTAACACTGTAAAATCAATTAATTCGGCCTCTACAGTGTTAAGGGCCCAAAAAGGGGGGGTCAAAAAATTTTAAAACTTTCTAGAAAATTTTAAAAATTGAATTTTTGAAAGATTTTTCGCGCAAGTGTACCCACAAGTGAGAAAAATGTCGCAAATTGAGTCAATTTTGGTTCCCTAATGTCAAATTTCTGCGTATATCATAATATTCTTACGTAATGAAGACAAACATGACTGCTACCCTAAAACTACCGTATGCATTATGACGCACGCTTCCAAAAGTTATTTGTTAAATATGGCGTAGCCACCTTTTTCTCCAGGATCCGTTCTCAGCCCTTCTCACAGGGTTTCTGCGATATCTTCCGATATAATGGGCCAAATACGCCGATCCGGGTATCTGTGACTTATGTGCTCGTGGGTTGCAGATCCTGATGCGGGGATATATAAAATAATGACACGAGTCCGGATGCTACTTCACGTGATACATTCAGGGAATCTTCTGTAAATCCACACTGTCGCAGATAAGTGGACTCGTGTCATTATATATCCCCGCATCAGGATCTGCAACTACAGATGTCATATTTTTAAAATTAATTATTTGGGGGGTTTAAATTTTTTTAAAATTTTTAAAATTTTTAAAAAACTAAAAATTTTGTAATTTTTAAGGTAAAATAAATCAACCATTTTATATTTTTAGCAAAACAGATCTAAAAGTTAGATTTTGGATCATGCAATGGCCAACCTTAGAAACTACGATAAGAGCATTCACTTAGGGAAGCCATAATATATCATCATTTTTTAAAATTTTCTAGAAAATTTTAAAAATCGAATTTTTGAATAATTTTTCGCGCAAGTGTAATACTAACCGATTCCGGGCCAGAGTCAAGCCGGGAGTATTAATTTAGTACTACGCCCGACGGGCGAAATTTTATTTCATATGTTTTACACTAACCGATGTCGTTGATCATTAAATTGTATATTATATATATATATACATTATTAAAACCAGTATTCGCTATTTGCACGAGCGAGCGGTCGGTATACTTTGACATGCCGAACATGATGTAATAATTCGTTATGCAACCGCCAGATAGATTTAGAAAGCAATCCTGCGAATCAGCTACTTCAGAAGTCTCCAAGGATATATAAGCGAATCTGGGTTTGTGGGTAAATAATGTATAAATATATAATCAGAAATATCTCAGATATTAAATGTCGGTTACTTTTTTGGGACGGATGTGTTAAACGTGATTACGGCAGAATCTATGACACCCACTGCCCCAAAAAAATAAGTAAGCAGCGTTTGCGGTATTGGTTGAAGATGTCGACGATTTACCGTGTAGGTTCATAACTCCGATGGATATAAGTAAACAACGTACCCCTAAACGGGGGCGTACAAACCGATCAGGCCACCTTTACATGTTTGCTCACCGACGCCCCGACGCCCCGCTTCACAAACTCGGCACCACGCTTCGTAGCCAAGGCAGCACATGAGTGACATTGCTGTACACGCCCGGCACCACGCTATGCTCGTACGCGCATTTGAACCCCCAGCTGACGAGTCCCAAAACGTGAGGTCGCCCGGTCATCGCGTCCACCGCGAACAGCGCACCGCCGGAGTCGCCCTGGCAGTTGTCGACGATCACGTCCCCATCGCGTCGATACGCGCAAAAATTGTATTCTCCGAAAGCGACGTTCGCCATGCTATGCTCAACGCCGGATTCGTCTTTGATATGTTTATAATTGTGGACGCATTCCTCGCGGTCGTAAATGCGCGTGTGCATGATAAGCAACTCGTCGGACACCGCGCCGTTAAACGTGGTGTGGCCCCATCCCGCGACGGACACGGTGCTACCGATCGCGCCCATGTTCGGGTCGTGCCGACGCGGGTCGTACACCACGATGGGTTCGTACGAGCTATCCGCGACGAGCTCGACCAGCGCCACGTCGTACGCAAAAGTCAAGGGGTCGTACAGGGGATGCAGTATCACCGACGCGATCGCGACGGTCTCCACGCAGGTCTCCTCATCGCTGGATAGGTGATGCCGTCCTATGTCCGCGTGATGGATGTTGACGAAGCAGTTCACCTCGCCCGGCCAGTCGGCGTGCACGCCGTGCACGCAGTGCGCGCTCGTCAGCAACCAGCGAGCCGCGACGAGCGTGCCGCCGCAGACGTGCGCGTCCATGCCACTCGCGCCCACGTCGTACGCAACCTGCAGGGATACCATGAATTGGTATTTGCGCGGCGGCGTCACCACGTCGCCTTCGACGACGCGAGTGGACGCGATCCGCGCTCGAGGCGCGTCGCGCGGTTCGGCGTGGGCCTGGCACGCGGCACGCTCGGATCGACCGAGCTGCTTCTCGGCGTACCCGGTTGCCGTCGCCAATCGGATTTCGCGCGCGCTTGGCCGACCGGGAACAAAATTTTGAAAGACCGCACCGCCGTCGAGATGCATTCCGTCTCGCGTCAGCGAGTAGTAGCCGTAATGCGGGTACGTCGCGGTCGTGAAGTCGTGCGCGGCGACGCTGGAGCTGACGTATCGACGAGCCATCGGTATGCAGAATCCGTATCCGTAGACGTCGCCAATGACGTAATACGTATCACCAGGCGTAAACGCGCGTATGTACAGTCCGTCGTCCCCCTGTATGTACCCACGGGCTAACTGGGTGTGATTGTCAGCCGCGCGCAGTGACCAACTCACGCGATTTCGCATCGCTGCCAAGTCGACGTTGCGCCAAGCGGGGTGCGCCTTCAGCGCGTAGGCGGGATCACGATCGGGGCGCAGCACGAGCTCCAACCCTCTGCCGGGCGGTTTGAAGACCATCCCACCGGCAATTTGCCGGGTGTGTCCGATTATGATAAGCACCGTCGGACCGGTGGACAGCACGGTGACCATGGCGCGTCCGCACGACAGCTGATGGACGGTAGCGTGATCCTCGGGGTACTGCGCGAGATGCGCCGCTAGAATCTCGCCGTATCGCGTCACGAAGCCGTCCAAACTCCGCGCGGTATCAAAATAAACGGCGTCGGCGGTGATGTTCGCACTCGGGCCGTCCTTGGCGCTCCGAAGGAGCCCGTCGGTGCGTTCGAGACGACGCCCTTGATCCTTAGCGCAGACGACGGTGTCCGGCGTCGACACGGCTATCGGCGACTGCGTATGAGTTACGTCGGCGTGCTGTTTCGAAGACGCGCCGGACGAAGCATTTCGCAGCGTCACGCTCGCTGACGATGCGCGGGTGGTGTGCTCGTCGTCGTCGTCGTAATACGCGTAGGTCGCCACGCCAAGGCCGGTACCGGCCACGATAAAAAAACACAGCAGGCAGGCGCACAGAGTTGCTCGCGCCGAGTCGTCGCGCCCGGACGTCGATGCGCTCATTTACGTTATCGCGTGCGCGCGTCGAGGCATTCACGGCGCTCCTTCGGATGCGAGATCGCGCGCTCGTACACGTTCGTGCATTTTTTTGAGATGCGCGTGTACACGCACCCACGCGTCTATATATATACACACGCACGCGGTCGCTACGACATCCCTTCACGGACCCGTCACGCACGACTCCGCGAAATACCTGGTGCAAACATCGCTCGGTGCGCCGTATAGATATGCGTGAATCGTGTTGGTTGTACCGGTCTAACCTGCGGCGTCTTTGCGTCGTGCGCGATCACTGAGCTCATCTTCCAATGCGCCGCGCGTGGATGCTGCTGATCGTGGCGGCCATTACGGTCGTGCTCGCCGAGGGCCAGTTCAGCGGGCAAACCACCCAAGCGCAAATCAGTCAACCGGCGTTCATCTGCGGCACGCCGCGTATCGCCGACGTGCGTGTCACCGCGGATCAGCATCTGGACATCGAAGTGTACGCGCCGCCCCCACCCCCCGACAGCATCGACCGGTACGTGTTCGAACTGTTGTTCGGAGATCAAACGATCGCTGCCGGCAAGCGTGGGGGGACCTCAGCATGGCAGCCGTTGGATCTGCTGTTCGATCCTACCGGTACGCGAGCTTACGGCGCCAGCAGTTGCGACGCGGCGTTCGAGCAGCGTGCCCTGACGCAGGGGCGCGCGTACTCCACGTACGCGGACCCGGACACCTCACTACCGCTGCCGGCGTTGGACGCCACGTGCAATTCCTCGTCGATCATCTCTTGGACGACGGCCGCCCCCACAGGGCGCGCGCTGGGCGGGCGCACGTTGAGCCCGGAGTGCACCCTGAACGGCATGTCGTGGCGCCTTATGGTCGACCTGGACGCGTACCTGCGGAATCAGGTGGCTATGGGCGCGCGAAAGGAGTACACCGAAAACGGCGTGGTGTACGATTTTCCGATGACCATCACCGAGGAGTTGATTAAAAAAGTGAACGGGCGATCCATGGTCCGAACCATGGAGCAGCATCTGCGCGTGGTTTCGGAAAACAATGTCGTCGTGGCTCTGGCGATCAAGGATGAGTCCGTGGACAGCTTCAACACCTTCTCCGTGACGGATCAGGTCACCGAGCGCGTCTTGACCGGCTCGTCCACGCACACGTTCAAAACCACGTACAATATCACGTCGTACGTGCTAGGACCGACAGCCCTCAGGCGCCGCGATCTGCTCGCCGTGGCACCAACCGCGCTGGTGCTCGACCAGTCGCCAAGATATCGCACGGCCAGGCTTTCGTTCGACGACGAAGGATTGCCCGATCAAGCGTACCATTATATCACCATGACGCCCGATTCGATCGGCGCGTACGACGCGTTGGAGGATGCCACATGCAATCACGTTTACGGTTCAAACGGGTTCACAGACGCCCGCGCGATCGACGCGAGCGTCGTACCCGGCGATTTCGACACCGCGCTCACCGGTACCTTCTACGCGCAATCGGCGATAATGGTTTGCATTTATAACGTCGGGTTCATGAAGGCCGGCGTCCTGACGCCGGTGGCTACGGACGTGGCCGCGGACTTCGAGATGAGCCTTCGGTACGACTACAGACTGCTCGAAACTGACGGCAGCATCGTGTCCGACCCGCTGAAACAACCTTACCTGCAACACGCTGTGCGGGCCTCGATCCAGGCGCTTTCGGTCGTGGAGCTTGAGGTGCCCCTCGAGATGACCATGCACACTTTGACATCGGACATCATCAGCGCGCAGCTAGTGGATTACGAACGCTGGCAGCCCGCGTACGTGATGGACGCGTTGCGCAACGTGGGCAAACCGGACGGACCCCAGATGATACGCGCGACCAGCGAAAACACGCCCGTCGCCACCTACATCACAATGCGCGACGCGTCCGACCGAGAGGCGTACGATATGGAGGTGCTGTTTTCTGCCGTCATGGCACGCGCGGCCAGCAAACAATACCTCGAGTACACGCGCGCGGACAGCTCCAGCGAGTTTGACGTGAACGCCGACGATAAAATACAGGATATCTGCCAGTTACGCCAGGCGGCCGACGCGGGATCCTTGCTGGGTTTTGCCGTGATGCATTACGATCGGGGATTGGCAAACGAGGTCGGTCTGGATCCGACGCTGCAGGCGTACATCGAAGGTCAAAGGTCCGCAACCGCATCGCTCCGCAGCACTCCGACCACTTTCAGGGTCAACGACGAGTTGGAACGCGACGGGCCCTTGTTGATGAACCACAATCTTCAATCAGCGTCCGGTCCAAAAAACGCTTTCGTACAACCCCTGTTGCCGAACTTCGGTCTCGGGCCCAACGTCGCTCGCGACGAGTATCGCATCTCGGTGTGCGCGGTGACCATGCTGCGTCCGGTCGCCGGCGCGATGCGACGCCGCCGCAGGCTCTTGCAGACGACGCGCGACGCGCGCGCCAAGCGAGGGGTCGGAGACGAACAGCTTTTTTTCACGTTGCTGCCACGGGACCTTAATTACCAAGTCTCCGTCGGCGGTGACGCCGATGTGCTTTCCGTTAACCAAGAAAGGGTTCCGGAGGCGTTGGAAAGAGACGCGGACTCTAGCACGACGACACCCAGCCCATCGCCACCGCCAAAGGACGACGCAAAAGTAAATGTGGAAATCACTGAGGACGACGACGACGACAATACCAATCAAAGGAGCTATATCATAATCGGTGTGACCTGCGGGGCGTTCGTGATCTTCCTTATAATTTTTATTTTTATATACGTGAAACGAATAAAAAACGCCAAAGAACCAGCGCCTGCTAGGACGTAGAGACGTTATCACAAACCAAGATGCCTGGTCCGTCGTCGATGCATCGTAAGAAATGCATGTCTGCGTATCAGAAACTTGTTATTTAAATGTTTTATAGCTATTTGGAATACAAACAATAATCCAGCACATCTATATACAACGTTGTACACTTATTTGGATGGCTACGTGCGTATACGTAATATCGCGTCGTTTGTGTATTTGCTCGAAGGTTGAACGCGAAATGCTGTGTAAACAACGTTTTGTTATAGTGTAACGTAAAATGTGAGATGCTCGCCACCTGCTGACCCCAAGGCACCGAAAAATGTTCGGGTGTTGATACGAGGTGTGAAGCGATAATGTGACTGCGAACGGTGATGGCTACCGACTGGTGCAAGGCATGGCCCGCAAGCAACCAAACACCGCAAAGTTCAACAAAAAAGTACTGCGTATCCCTCGTGGCAAACTACATGGCGTGCTCCGAGGTGAATGTCCCTAGGGTGCCCTGTATCGTAAACCCAAAAAAACCCTAAAATATGGTGGCGCAACGCAAAACTTTGCGTCATGGTATGCCGAACATTTGTATTTGTGTCGCTTGAACAATATATTCATACGCTTTGAGTGCGTGGTCACTGTTTTTTGAATTATAAGTTCACTTCGGGTGGCAAACAACAGCAAACATGTATAAAAGATACTTGTAAACGTGATGACGTAGTTTGGGACACTAGCCCAAAGACTGTTCGTGGTATCGGGCTGCAAGCCTAACCACCAACCTGCTTTGCCATTAGGTCAATAGATAGCTCCGGCACTCCATGCGCGTCTCTTTCGATGCTGTCGTGAAACTCTTTGCAGATTTCAGCGATTGTTATAGCCTCGCGTGCACGGTGGCCGTCCAACACAAAGGCAAATTTGCGTAAATCGTAGCCGTTAAAACATTCAAATGTTTCGCACACCTGCCAGCCGAAGTTACCTTTTAACGAAATGGTTTATGCAGGTGCAAAGCGAAACGTGGCGAAAAGCAATACGCACCGATAGTAAAGACTTTTGGGAATGTTGTAGGACTGTAAAAGTTTGACAAATCTGCCGCGCATGTATTTGGGTAACGTCAGTGCGTGCGTCTCAAACGTTGCAAAACCGCGAAAAGCGAAGCACTTACCTCCTGAAGATTGATGTAGAATGTAATCTTTCGGCTGTTCTGCTGCTGGTTACCCAACGCGCCTCCGTTGTCCTGTTCGACGCCAGGTATCGGGTCGCCCACGTGCTGCTGTTCGCGAACGGGAGCTGAGTCGCGAACGCGTGGTACAGGCGGGTGTTGGTAACGAGATTCCAGGGCAGCAAGTAATGTTGGGTGTGAATCCGTGGTTACGAGAAGCAATAGTTCTTGTTGATCGTCACTATTTGATTCGGCAAGGCCGCAACTTTTATAGTATAAATCACTGATCACCCAATCACCTTTTACTTGTACGGCACTTTTGGCGTAAGTAAAACGCATTGGAACAGGGGCGTACCGTTCGAGAAAACTCATACCCTTGAATACCTGCCAGCCGAAAAACACATTCATTCGTGTTGGTTCTGCACGCGCAAAGCGAGAGATGGCTTGGGGCGTTGCGCACCGATATTGCATTTCTTGTGTCGGTTTTCGAAAAGATCTTTTTGTCGACATGCTTGTCTGCCTGAGCGTGCGAAAGGGCAACGGTGAGTGCGCACGCAACAAACACTGCAAAAACGCAGAACGTAAGGCGCTTACGTGTTCAAACGCGACGCAAAAATCCAGGGTGCCTGGCAGGCGTTCCATATTTATAAAGTTTTCGCGTATGCCATTGTCAGCTGCTGCGGTGCCAACGGGACTTGGCTGCCCTCGCGTCTCCTTCGGGTCCAGGTCTGTGACATTTCGTGGCCGCTTCTTGCTTACACTTCCCCCCGCAAAGTTGCCTGCATGGATGCGCGGGGTACACGCCGTTCAACACTGAACGCGTTTACAATATCCCAAAGCAAAAAAGAATAAGCTACGTACCCGCAACGTTTGTGGCGTTGAATTCAACACCGGTGTCAGCACCGGTTTCACCATCGGTTCCCTCACCGTTTTCATCTTCGTTGTCCGCATCGGCGGTCTCCGTAGCGGCGGTCTCGCTAACGGCCCCTTCGGGAGTCCCTTCGGGGGACTGTTCGGGGGTCCCATCTACAGAAAAATCAACGTCAATGGTCTGCGGGCCCTGGCTGGCTGGCGGGTCCAGCCCAGCAGGGTTCCCTTCTTCGGATCCGTCGTCGCTGTCATTATCAGAAGCGGACCCGTCGTCGCTGCTACCATCAGAATCGGACCCGTCGCTATTCTGGGTAGCGGTTATGTCAAGGGTCTGCGGGCCCTGGCTGGCTGGCGGGTCCAGCCCAGCAGGGTTCCCTTCTTCGGATCCGTCGTCGCTGTCATTATCAGAATCGGACCCGTCGTCGCTGCTACCATCAGGTTTGGACTCGTCGTCGCCGCCATTTGCGGTACCTGAGGGGCGGATACTTTTGACTTATCGGTTGCTTTTGGAGTATCGACGGGCGTGGTGTTTGGTAAATTTCAAACCAACTACGGTGCAAAGTCGCAAAAGTTTAAAATACACCGCCAGTTTGGACTTTGACAAAACCCCATTTACCAACAACGGTTTCAGCATCAAACTAAGCAGCGGTCTCACCAACGGCCCCAGCGAGATTCTTACCTTCGGAAACGGCGTCGCTGTCTCGAGCTTCTCCTGTAGTCCGGACGCTATTTACATATTCGTCGCTCTTGGCATATCCGACGGGGCGTATACGAGTCATCGTCTAACCAAACACGGTGTAAAGGCAAAAACAGGCTTAGCTTAGATTTTGACGGTATCCCAGTTATTTGTGCCAATATCACAGCCTTCCTTGGAGAAGTTTTGGTACGCCCGAGTATTATCAATCGCGTCATGATTTTCGCCGAACACGTGGACCTATCACGCCACCACCACATCGATAAGGTGTCCTGCCGTTGTGTGTTGATCGTCGCATTCGTAACGGTATGTGTAACAGTCAGTTACGCGCCCTGCATATTCAAAGATTCACTGTTTATAACGGCCACGCCTTTTGGCTGTATAAATCACGGTAGGTACTTTTCCGTAAACCAAATTTGACGGTAGCCGAAAGGGGCAACTGACCAAGTGGGTACGTGGGTGAAACTTGTTAAGGAGGTGGGCGCCGCGTGATAAGAAAATGGGTGCAACGGTGGGTACAGATGTCGTATTTTTAAAATTAATTATTTGGGGGTTTAAAATGTTTTAAATTTTTTTATAATTTTTAAAAAACTAAAAAATTTGTAATTTTTAAGGTAAAAATAAATCAACCATTTTATATTTTTAACAAAACAGATCTAAAAGTTAGATTTTGGATCATGCAATGGCCAACCTTAGAAACTACGATAAGAGGATCCACCCTCATACCGAATGCGGGCCCTACGGGTAGTAGCTAGTATCATCATGAGCATGCATGAGCAAGGTTGTCAATCAGACATAATCAGAATCAAATCAAAACGCCAAAATGGGTCCTTAACACTGTAAAATCAATTAATTCGGCCTCTACAGTGTTAAGGGCCCAAAAAGGGTGGGTCAAAATTTTTTAAAATTTTCTAGAAAATTTTTAAAATCGAATTTTTGAATAATTTTTCGCGCAAGTGTATCTGCAACCCACGAGCAGTGAAAATATAAATGGCAAATCCTTATGTCGACGATGAAGCATATGCGACGCACGGTCGCGACGTCGACGATGATGATGTTCAGACAAATAATGATGATGATGATGATGATCTAGATGTTGATGATATCATGCGACCGCGATTGCCATCTGCACATGGCTTCGATCCGGATGAAAACGATGACGACGATGATTGTATGCATATGGACATAAACACCCGAGCGAATGCGGATAACATAATGAGAAGTTCATGGTTTAGTGGCTACTTTGAAAACCATGGTTTTGGTCCGACTGTCATCACTGCGTTCACGGACACGATGGGCAGATCGTTCGATCCCACGCTTCTGTGCATTTTTTTGATCGTGTACCCAATAAGTAGCCTCCAAACCGTGGTTTCGCGAAACTGTGGTTTCGCGAAACCACAGTTTCGGTTTTCATGGTTTTCTCCAAAACCATGGTTTTGGAAAGGAATATTGTGTACACGTCCGCGACAGCCTGTCTGCCGACGTGTCCCATCACGTAAGACAATTCTGAACCGTGGTTTCGCGAAACCACGGTTTGGGGGAACGTCAGCCATCGTCATCCAGATGCATAATGTGAAAATCGAATTTAGGAAATCTGAAGATCGACTCGAACGCCCCGAGATGTCGAAAATTCTGAAACTCTTCCAGTCAGGCTCACCGTTGAACTGGGAGCTCCCAGTTGATGTGATGACATGGTATCGCGAAACCACAGTTTCCAAACCGTAGTATCCCGAAACCACAGTTTCCAAAGCGTGGTTTCGCGAAACCACGCTTTTCAAACCGTAGTTTCGCGAAACCATGGTTTGGGGGAACGTGACACGCGATCAGCATATCCCCCGCCACCCAGGCGCCACCAGGCGGAATATTCGGGGGAATATCGCGAAAAGCGTGGTTTCGCGAAACCACGATTTGTAAACCATGGTTTCGCGATACCACGGTTTCAAAGTAGCCACTAAACCATGAACTTCTCATAAATACTACTGCAAATCGAAATGCTTTCAATGTCATGCATACCGCATCGGCCTCAATAAATTCTGGGCGCGGTGTTCCTTCTGCTCGCGGGCGTGGCAGGGGACGTCCGCGTATACAACGCGAACCACGAGAACCCGAACGCGTCCTTGGCGATGCATCATTTGATATAAATAATTACTCCATTTTCGTAGGAACAGCGAACCGAGATATCCCATCATCCTGGCTTACGCAGTATAAAACTGGCATTATCGATGTGTGCCAGGCATGCGATGGAGGTCGCGGGGTGCCGCTGCTTTAGAACGTGGCACACGTAAAAATCTTTTACATGCGCAGAGCTGGATCAAAGTGCGTGCTAAACCCGATAAGGATGGGGAGAAACAGATACGCGATGTAATAAAAGCCGTCTTGAATATCACATCGACGGATGGCGCGAAGGTGACTGTCAAACAATTTGCGCATGGACAGACTGAGCAGTATATGTTAGGATATATTCAGAAGGATTTCGGGAAGCCACACTTCCGAATGGTGCACACGTCAGATATAACTCCAGAAATGCTAGCAGAAGCACGCAGGCAATATAATTCCATATCGGTAGATTTTTCGCAAGCAAAGATCAAGTTGACACGCAATAACGTTGATACCAACATGTCCCGTTTTTGGTACGTTAACCTTCAACCCCTACAGATTTCTGTCCGGAAATTATTACACCTCATGCTTACTTCTGGCGAGTATGTGGCATCATCCACGTGGTTCCAACCAGGATCGGGCCGACATCTCAATTATCATCGTTTCGAAGCATATATGTTTGCAGCAATGTCCCATCGCGAGATTCCTATGCAGGACATAGATTATATATTTTTCGATTTTGTCCATGTGCAACACCGTGGGCTCGTTTATACTGATCCTGCATTCGACAGATTTCCCTCACAGCAGACATCTGCACACACACACCGTTTCGGTTCGGAATTCGATCATATGAGCTTTGAAGATCTCAAAGAGCATGCAGAGGTCGTCAGGCGTGAACGTGCAGGTGACATTGAAGATGCTCATGATATCCACGATGCGATTGCACATGTTGCACGGCATACAACTCGCCCAAACGTCACTGTGAGCGACCTTGAAGAGTCAGATTAGGATAGTACTGAGTTATAGATTACAGTTATGCTATGCACACGTCAAAAATAAGTATATAATTACAATGATGCAATAATAAGTATATTAATAATCTATGTATCGATTGCAGTGAATGCCTTTTCGTAGTCATGCCTTCTACAAAATTTTCCCATGCCTGTGTATGTAATTTACACCAACTCCCCACATATGTATAATTATACAGATTCCTATCATCCTGTGCTACAATTTCACAATCTTCTGGTCTCACTTATTTTAAAAACATATGTATATAAAGTTATACACCTCATTTCTCAATCTCTGTAATTTTTACCTACGATATACGTTCCTCCTACGTTATACGATTTATTTTATTTATTATTTTATTTTTATTTATTTATTATTATTATTCGATCTAAAGGGTAATGCTACAGACGCTGGAATTTCGTACGTCTTTTTACTTATACGCGATTATATAAATCTGGGCACCTCGCGCGATCGAGCCTGCCCACCATCGTCCTCACCGGCCGGTTCCGGTGGATCGTGATGACTACAACGTTCAACGCAACGTACACTTGGAACCTACAGTAGGGGTCGCGGTCGATGATAAAGGTCATGGTCAGCGCCCGCAATTCATTCTGCACATTCATTCGCCTCGTAAGGCGAATACTGTTGAACTGCTGAACTGCTGTGGTACGTTTCTTGAGCGAGTATTTTGTGTTTACTTGGTTTCTTGTGTGAACTAACGATGCGGGTTGTGTGGAGCTCGTGCTGCAGGCTTAGAGATCAGACCGCGCCCTGAGATGTGGAGGGCTAAGTTGGCAACTGCCAACCTAGTGTGGGATGAAACCCTCACACGTCGGGCCCAATGCATAAAACGCTTTGCAGCCGAGGGGTTTTCGTGCGTCAGAGCGCACGAAACTTGGCACTAATATTACTGACAGTAATACTAGTGCACCCTCTGAAGCGCAAGGTGGGCCGTTGAGTATGCTGCAAGCGACTGCCACTTGACTTCAAGAGTTTTGGGTTTGGGTTTCACTAAAGTACCCAAACCCAAGACTGCCTTTCAGGATGGGCGTTCCCGTAAGATGTAGCTCATGTAAGCTGGAAGATATGTTCACACTAGTCCTGTGAACATATCCTGCAAGTTTCAAGGTATGCCGTTGAGTATGCTCCAAACGGTCGCATCTTGACTTAACGCGTGTTGGGTTTGGGTCAATGATGATTAATGTACCCAAACCCAAGACTGCCTGTCAGGACGGGCGTTCCCGTGACAGATAGCTCATGAAACTTGACAGGTATGTTCACACTAGTCCTGTGAACATATCCTGCAAGTTTCAAGGTATGCCGTTGAGTATGCTTCAAACGGTCGCATCTTGACTTCGGGCGTTTTGGGTTTGGGTTTCAATGATGTTTAATGTACCCAAACCCAAGACTGCCTGGCAGGATGGGCGTTCCCGTTAGAAATAGCTCACGAAAGTTGGCAAATATATTCATATAAAGGGTCTTATGAACACTTCCTACAAGTTTCAAGGTATTCCGTTGAGTATGCTTCCAATGGTCATCTTGACTTCGAGCGTTTTGGGTTTTCAAAACGCTTGAAGTTAAGATGTGACCATTGCAAGCATACTCAACGGCCCACCTTGCGCTTCAGAGGGTGCACTAGTATTACTGTCAGTAATATTAGTGCCAAGTTTCGTGCGCTCTGACGCACGAAAACCCCTCGGCTGCAAAGCGTTTTATGCATTGGGTCCGACGTGGGTGGGTTTCATCCCACACTTGGTTGGCGCTTGCCAACTTAGCCCTCCACATCTCAGGGCGCGGTCTGATCTCTAAGCCTGCAGCACGAGCTCCACACAACCCGCATCGTTAGTTCACACAAGAAACCAAGTAAACACAAAATACTCGCTCAAGAAACGTACCACAGCAGTTCAGCAGTTCAGCAGTATTCGCCTTACGAGGCGAATGAACGTGCACGAATGAATTATTGTGGGCGCTGACCATGACCTTTATCATCGACCCCTGCTGTAGGTTCCAAGTGTACGTTGCGTTGAACGTCGTAGTCATCACGATCCACCGGAACCGGCCGGTGAGGACGATGGTGGGCAGGCTCGATCGCGCGAGGTGCCCAGATTTATCGATAATCGTGTATAAGTAAAAAGACGTACGAAATTCCAGCGTCTGTAGCATTACCCTATTCTAAAAGGGTGCCGATTTGGGGACAACTACCTCTACGGACAGTACGGACAGTACGGACAGTACGGACGTAGACAAAAATCTACACGTTACTTGAAACTTCGTTCGGAATATGAGTTATGAGAAGTTCTACCTCGTGGAGACTCATCAGTCGAACGAAACCGAGATCATTAGGTTAAATATAGGGGGTACGTGAACGTACAGGTGGGG
>LGRX02002156.1:0-63118 GCA_001247695.2 Cymbomonas tetramitiformis
CCCCGTCGCGACCTGTAACAACAACCAGGCCATGTAAACCACGCAGGTCATTTATGGTCTTCGGTACTAGGTGACCTCGCCTACCAAGCATAGCTGACAAAATACACTGTAGCGATCGCAGCAAACTAAAACCGAATATGAGCAGCGAGCTATTGACTTACCGGTGCTGATGTAAATTGAGCAAACAAATTTTGCGTGTTCTCGGTATGGATTTTTGCCAGTCCGACCATGTTTTCAAGCGTTTTCGAATCACGGTTACTTATTAATAACATTTGCGTCATCGTATGTCTGCCGAACTGCTTATCCGTCATATCGTTATTTGCGTACAACAAGGCTTCATTCTGATACACGCGCGCACCGTGGCACCCACACAAGCCGAAGCTGCGTCAAGTAACGGACTGGAGCAGCAAGCCAGCGGACCGTTGCCCGCGCGTATCAAGGGTGTGTCATAAAAGGCGGTGTTGCAGCATGCTTGGCAGCTACCGCCCACACTTGTTAGGTGCGCGTCGGGCAAGGCCTTGGTGCAGCAAGCTAAAAGACGAATCACTACAAAAACATACACGGTAATACGTGTTTTACGAGTGCGAGCATGGAGGCTTGGTGTTGGAGCATGATAGAAGACACGCACCGGATCGTAATTGCCAGTCAGATCGATCGGCACAGGGCGTCGTACTACACCCGTATCATATTTTCCCCTCTGCGCATGTCAGAAGTGCGTCAAACAATGACACGAACACGCGCGCAACCCAGAAAGTGCGTCAAAGGGACAAAAATCTCCAGTCGAACAGTAAGTTGATACCCGGCACGATAGTTGCGTAACGTGGGTGTGAAAATGTTACACAACTACTGATACAGAATAACGGGTGTGCGTACCTTATTATTTACAGACGGCGTTGCATGTCCGTATACGGTGGCACCGATACTTGTGACACTGGAAGGTGCCGGTGTTGCGTTCGTTGGTTTTTGTTCTCCCCAGTACGATTTGTAATGATCCCACAACTCGTTGATGTTTGTATAGCGCTCCCGAACGCTTGGGTCAACAATTTCATACTGTGCCTTCTTTTTATTCATTTCGAACCCAGAATAGACGACATCATGCATCAAGGCTTTTTGCTTTACCGCTTCACCTTGTTTTGTTTGGAAGGTCCCAGCAGAAACGCGTCTGTGTAACTGGTTTTGGGGTATATACACCATTTCGGTGTCGAACACGCCTGGGTTCTTGTAGTCGGTCCGAATACGCACTCTAACATCCTCGGCGGGCGGCTCAAACGGCCACAGAACATCAGAAGTTTTACGTTTGCCCCCTCCGCGTCTCCGAGGAGGAGGTGGAACGCTGTCACCGTCACTTGGGATAGCTGTGTCCAACTGTGGCCGTTTTTTACTTTCGTTGTTTTTTGTAAAAACTGGAGCGCCGCCTTTGCGGTGGTAGACAGGTGCGTCCAAACGTTGCCAAATCTGTTGCCATATATATTTTTTCTGTCGCAGCTTTCAAATGGTTAGACAACGCAGCAGCAAGCAAGTGAGCGTGCACAAATAACATATCTGACCAACTTGAAACAGCGAGAATTAACAAACTAACCTCATTTTCGGGCAGTGCCTCGTCGGGTGCCGTAGCCTCGTGGAAGCATGTCCGCCCATTTTTATCAAGGTAGGAACCGTAATCTCCTTCTGGCTGCACTTTGCCAGGTTCCATCACCTTGTAGCCTTTTTGGGACGCCAACAGCTTTAAAACCATGTCGTCCAAATCTAATAGGCTACAGCTCTCAGGCTCTGAGATGGGCGCTTCGCACTCAAACGTAACAGTATTATCCAGTTTACTCATAAACTCTCCGTATTTTTGGTTTGGGTCGGGCCAAAATTCGAATTGCTGCGCACAAATAAAGACGTCAGGTACGTGTTTATGAATAAAAAACAAGGCAAAGTGTGGGACTTACCACGTACGTAGCGTTATCACAACGCGGTTCACGGTCCTTCGAACGGACTTTATCCCCTTTTTTAAAGAGCGAGTGCACCAAACACAGCATTGCCGTCAAAGCGTTATCACCGCCGTCATCCACTTGAGCGAGTCGCGTCTGTTGTGCATACGTGTGTCAGCAAAAATAAACCATGTAAAAACCCGAAAAGGAGCTGCGGCTAGCAAATTAACTTCGCACGTCTGCTCGTTTAGTTATTGCAAGCCTTGGTGTAATTGTAGGTGTGGTCCTGATTTCTTTCCAAGGGCGGCGTTCGCTTGCTGTAACACGCACGTTCGACTCAATGCGACCACCGCGCGCCTGTAAAAAAAAGCAAGGGAATACAAAATAGTTACCCGAGTCGGAGTGCGAAGCCTGTGTTTTTTTACCGCTGGTGGTACATTTACAACTGGTACACTTGCAGATTCTGGTTTTTGTCCTGCGTGCACAGTGTCACGTTAGTCAGGTTAATTGCGCAGTGGGACACGTAAGCCGAAATAGAAGCGCAGCACGTACCTTGCCAATACAGCTGGGCCTTCTCAGGCACGGTTACTGTGAAAGGTTTGTTTTCATCTGAACCTTGCAATACGGTACCTTGGATTGTCCAGCAGGTTTCTCCTTCACTTTTCTTACGATGCGGGTTCTCACACACGCTCGTAAGCTTGCACGGGGTATCAGACGAGGAGCTATTAAGAAACGGTGAAGCGAACTTCAAATTGCCAGCATCCGCTGGAGCTGCATACCCGTTTGCAAATGTCGTTTCATTTGGAAAGGCACTTATCATAAACTTAGCACAAACAAGCTCTATTTGCTGCACACCTACAGGCTTTGAACACTTTATTTTTGGTTTGCTTTCTGGGGGTGAACAATTCATGGTTGCACGTTTAGACAATAAAGTAATAATAAATGCAAAAGTAATAAAGTTTCTTAAGGAAACTAGAAATCAGGCGGCTATAGCAAATATGACGTGTGGACGCGAACGGATACGCGTTTTGACTTAGCGTATCGCATCGCGGCGAATGCTCTGCCGATGATCCTAGTTTGCTGCACCCACATCAGATTCGGGTCGGTTATAAGTATGCTACCCCCCCGCTGGGACCACGTCACCGACGACGTCGCCGATCGACCATCGCTTAGCTGTCGTGGTACTTCCGCGAGAGTACGTCCGCATTCGCGTTGCGAACACGCGGCCACGAACCGAAGCTCGGTTACTGGGGTCGACGAACCGCGGCGTGAACCTATCGATACCGATGTACGTCGCGATTGTAACAAAATCGGGCCGGTACGATTTAATCGACGTCGGCGCGCGTCGTAGACTACGTCAAATTTCTACGATCACCGATCAGTCGTGAGGCCTCATCAGACCTGTGCATAATCGTGCGCGTCGTGATTTTTTCAAGGGTGCCAAATTAAAATACGCGGGTGCAGTTAAAGTTACTAAAAAAAATCGCGAGGTCACAACGGTCCCAGCCGATTTGTAGTATACGGGCCAGAAATCGGTTCGGCATTTTATCGACGGGTTTAACGTCATAGACATTCACAGGGAAGCGTTGTCGCGCCCAAAAAAAAAAACATCTAGTTTGCTGCTGAAGGTAACATACGCGCGCATAATTCAGTAAATTGCTGTCCGCATAATTCAGCTATATAGTTTCCGATTTGTTCTTGATATTCATTATCGTTTAAAATGACTTCATTAGAGTTTCCTCTATTTTTTACAAGATACTTATAAACATCGCACATTTTTTGAAGTTCAGGTTTTGATCTCTTTATTGGTGTCTTTATTGACAAATTCACACGTTCAAAAATTTGTGATCGGCTATATCCTAGCATAAATAAAAAAATATACTTCAATATTTCTTCGTATTGATCATACGGCATATTCTTCGGCCGGGGTCTCACGAAATCAAAATGTTTTTCGCCCTGCATGACATCAAAGATATCGTTCAACTTGGATACGTCGGTAACATTTTTTAAAGAAGTTGTAAGGGCCGATCGTAGTCGTGATTCTTCGGGATGTAACTCATTTATGAATTTTACTATATCATCATATACTGTATTTTCCGATTCCATCGCCGCAGGACCAGCAGAGGCTCCTGCGCCAGCGGCCGGGATAGGACCAGCGAAGGCTCCTGCCCCGGCGGTCGGGGTGCATAATTCAGCTATATCGTTTCCTATTTGATTTCGATATTCATCTTCGTTTAAAAGGTCTTCATTAGATTTTCCTCTATTTTTTACAAGATACTTATAAACATTCAACATTTTTCGAACTGCAGTTAGTGGTGTCTTTATTGACAAATTCACACGTTCAATAATTTGTAATCGGATATAATTTACCATAAACGTCAAAATATTGTTCATTATTTCGCTGTATTGATCTATTGGCATATCCTTTGTAAGTGGTGATGTTCTCAAGCAATCATAATCTTTTCCGCCCCGCATGACATCAAAGATATCGTTCAACCTGGATACGTCGGTAACATTTTTTAAAGAAGTTGTAAGGACCGATCGTATTTGTGATTCTTCGGGATGTAACTCATTTATAAATTTTACTATATCATCATATACTGTATTTTCCGATTCCATCGCCGCAGGACCAGCAGAGGCTCCTGCGCCAGCGGCCGGGATAGGACCAGCAGAGGCTCCTGCCCCGGCGGTCGGGGTGCATATTGAAGCTATAAAAGGAGATATCTTTTCTAGATATTTGATATCTTTTACCATATCTTGAGTAGTTTTTTTTCTATTTTTTACAAGATACTGAAAAACTTCAGAACTTTTTGTAATGGAAATAATTGGTATGGTTATTTTCAAATTATTTAACCCACGATTATTAATTTGTGATTGGATATATGCCACCATAAAATCCATAATATCAGGCAATAGTTCTGAGTATTTCGGGTGTAATATAGATGTGACGTCATCCAAATTTGCCTTGCCGTGCAAGAAAAAAAAAATAGATTCAATCACCCGTACACTATCAAACTGTTTTAATTTATTTAAAAGGTTTGATCGTACTTCAGGATTTTCGGGAAGTAACTGCTGAGCGATATGCTCTGCAGAGTTATATGCTGCATTTATACATGGGGCGCATAAGAAAGTTATGATAGGAGATATCTTTTGTGTATATACCTCATCTTGTACGATATGTTCATTAGTGTTTTTTCTATTTTTTACAAGATACTCAAAAACGACCAAAATTCCTTGGTTTTTAAGTACAGTAGCGAATGGCATTGGCGATTTAGATAACCCCCGTTCCTGAATTTGTGATTGTATATACCATGCCATAAAATGGATAATGATTACTTTTACGTTTAGGTCCAAAGAGGTATAAAATTTTACCATACCCTGTAAGACTTGAAGGGTAACGTTCAACTTGGATACATCGGTAATATTTTTCAAAGAAGTTGTAAGGTCGGATCGTAGTTTTGATTCTTTGGGATGTAACTCATTTATAAATTTTACTATATCATCGTATACTGTATTTTCCGATTTCATCGCCGCAGGAGCAGCAGAGGCTCCTGCCCCAGCGGTCGGGACAGGAGCACCAGAGGCTCCTGTCCCAGCGGCCTGGATGCGTTGTTTACGCTTGGGCGGCTCCGCATTTTCCTGTTCCAATTTTGCCTTTTCCTCCAGACACTTTTCTAGGTCGTTTTCAGTACGCCGGAAAAGTTCTTGAATATGCTGAACTTGTGAGAAATCATTGATTTCGAAACCGGGAAGTTTCATTCGTTCTAGGTCATTTAATAATTTCTTACGCATTTTCATATCATCTGCAGTTATGCCTGTACCAAGTATGTCGTACTTATTGCCGGTATTCATTGCTGCTTCAGTACACTTTACATGGGCTGTTTGTTTATTAGGTGCCCAACCGTAATCTAATAATTCACCATTCACAACATACGTTTCATGTATACTTTGTGCTCCAGTTGATGAACCATCTTCTTTGCATGCCCACTGCTTAAACTGCGCCGGCATTTGCACAGACATTATGACGACGTTCCTGCAAACAATTTTGATTGGTATTTATACTTTCAAAGGCTTACGGTACCGTACACGTTCGTGACGTTGCGATGCGTGCGCGGGACGCACGCGGACGTGGGCGCGGACGTGGCGTTCGTGGTGCGCGAGGTGCGGGACGCCTGCCTCCGCGTACAACTAAATTTGGGTACCATCACAAGCACCCGCTGGTTTCGCCGCATAACTCCCGCTACACGCTCCGGACGTAGGTTCGCGTCTTGTCCGATTTGCAGCGCATCGTCAGTTTTCCTATCCGGCCTCGCCTCGTTGCCAAAAATCGCGGTCAAAGTCGCAGGGGGGTATAGAAAATCTGGGTATTCGCAAAACTGAGCAAACTATTGAAGGCCAAACTGTGGGTACTTAACGGCGTACGACGCCCGCGTGCGCCCGATGCACTCGTGTTGAAGGTCGATGGCTCGTAACGCAACTCAGTTGGGGTGCGTGCGACGCGAATATAAGAAAGGTGGCTTCTGCGTATCAAAGGAGCGCAACGAAAGTGAATCCGGCGTTTCGGTGCTTGAGTAGGCACCACCACGGGGCGGTAGCCACTGAACAAACTTCGCGAGGTTACAACTGTCCCAGCGTTGTTTTAGGATACGGGCCAGAAATCGGTCCGGCATTTTATTGAAAAGTTCGACGTTAAAAATATTACAAACGGGGAGGGGTTGTCGCACTATATGACAAGTACTAGCCGGTTTTGGCTATGACGGTGATATACAGGCGCGCTATATACAGAGGTGCCCGCGTGATCAGGTGTTGGGAATCGAACGTAAATGTTTCGTGGTCAGACGCTCACGGGCGGTGCTGCACCTATCGCATAACGCGTCCCACAGCTGCGTCGTCGCCATCCTTGCGTATTTATGACGTGCCACGTACGCGTCGACTATTCGGATGCAAATGTCCGGGTGATCGTCGAAATACACGCACATGCAGGCGACGTCCGCCGTGCAATCCACGTGCTTACTCAGCAGGAGGCAGGCGTACGCGTCGAGCGGCATCTTCGCGTGAGCGAAGTACGCGTGCAGCACCAGCTTGTCGAGGCACGCCAGATGGTCATTTTTTGAGATGAGGGTCAAATAGTCCACATAAACCGCGTGCGAGGGCCCGAGGCGCGCTCGGATCCGAAAAAAATCGTCGAGGCTCAGAACGTTCATGTGTATCAACGCCATACTTATTTCCGTGACCGCGATGTGGTTCACCCCAAACTCGGACACCGTCATCTCCACCGCGGACACACCGATATGCGCGCAAAACGCAGCGAGTATCGTCAGCGCGATTTCGCGTTTCACGGTGTCGTCGCGAGCGACGTAGTCGTGCTCCGTGAAGTGGTCCCTCACGAAAGCAAATAAACTGGTGGGCGCGCGCAATTCGGGAATCAGCTTCTCCAGCAAGTACGTCTCGGCAGCGTCCAGCAGCACCAGCCGACACCGTATACCACGGTCGTGCATAAACTCGTAGGCGCATTCGGCAAAGGCGCGTAGACCTGCGTCCTTGGACGCGTGCGCGCTGACGGCGCCGTCCACGCACGCAATCATCAGACGATGATCGTTTCGGTAATCACCCTGGACCGTTGTTACGGCGTGGGGCATGATGGCGTTCTGCACGGATTATTGCCGGTACGGGCTCAGTCACCTAGGATTCGCGTTCCGCTCATCGGCGGTCGCATTCGATGCGGGGTGGCTATTTAGGAAGCGCTCGCTAACACGCGATCCCCGTTCAGCCTATGATAAATCGGCCAGTAGGCCAGCATCATCATCGCGATCGCCATGTCGTCGTTTTTGCCGTGCACTTTGCCGGTGATGACCCGTTTGCACTCAGCGTATTTGCGTGACGCGCCCGGCTTGTACACGTATTCGAACTGCCGCAGCTGCTTCACCAACAGCTGCACATCGTCGACGCGACTTCCTCCCTCGCCCCGCAGCTGCATGCGGACACGATCTTCGGCTAAAAGACGCTGCAGCTCGTGACGCATCCGCTCCTTGGACTCGGCCGTGGTGAGCACACCCGGTCGGTGCATAGCGCTTTTGTCCGCGGACAGATGCGCCACCGGCGCGAACGCGTCGACGATGTGCGCAACGCGCGAGGCCTGCGTGCGATGCGACGATTCAGAAAACGAGCCGCCGATCGCGGTCGGCGATTTTTTGGATACAAAAAAACAGCACGCGGCATACCGCGATCGTCTCTACGGGCGTGTACCTGCACCCACCCGCCGTAGTTTGCCTCGATCACGCTGATCACGCGGGCGCTCGCGTGCATTCGCTTGCGAACGCGTTGTACGTGAGAGCATAGCTCGTGCTCCATCTGCGCATCGGACGTGACGGTCGTGGCGTCCATACCCAGCACCTGCCACAGCACCGAACCCCTCTCCGCCTCGGTGCGATGAAGAAGCGTCGACACGATGCGATAGTGGGCTGCGATGGTGTGTTGGCGTCGGACGATTTCGAAACCGTGGATCGACATCTGCACGCCGCCGTGGACGCGTTACACATGCTCATGCGACAAGACGAAACATACCTCACGGCCGCTAATTCCAAGCTGGGATCCGGCATGCTGAAGTACATCAACCAGATGCTGATGACCGCGAAATACACCCACGATTTGCACGCGAAAAAATACGCCTGGCTTTTGCTCGTTGACGCGTGCGATGATATCATTTACGAGTATTTGCGAAACGTGTGCGCGTGCGACAAGGTGCAGAATTGGCGAGCGGAGCTGCGATCGGATATCGACAGTTACGTGATGGGGGGCGATCAACCCGAGGTCGACACACGCTCCAAGCCGACCACGCGCGACGACACCCGTACGGCGCGCGCGTCCTGCTCACGTCGCCGGCGCACGAGCCGGTTGAAGGCGTCGAGCGACGCGGCCGATAGCGGCTGCGACGCCCGTGTAGGCACGCCGCGGCTGACCGCGTACCTGCACAGCGATAGTCTCGTGGCGTTTGTGATTAAATGCACCTGTAAATATTATGAGGCGTGACCGCGAACGCACCACCAGCTCGTTTTCCGCCGTGAGGTAGCCGCTGACCGTGGCCATCATGTTGTTGCCACCTCCGCACGTGTCTATCGCGACGTACACGTCGTAACTCAGCTGGGACACCGTACTCGTGGTCGCTTCGCAACGCATGCGCGATGCGAACCGATCCAACGATTCGCGGTCGAAACAGCTCGCATCCGCCCCGGAGGGTATCCCAAGCTGTTCCTGCATGTACATCTGAGGCTGCGATTCGAAGAGCATGCGCGTCATTTCCTCGCGGCGGTGGTCGGATTTCCACGGCGGAAGCAACTCCCGACGATGCTCGCACACGTCCTTCACGCCGCGTGCGGCGCACGTTTCGCATATCAGGCACACCTCCAGCACGTGAAACATCGGCTCGTCGCTGTTGGGCTCGCGCATTCGTAACAGCGTGGAGTAAAAGTTGTTTTCGTCCAAGGGGGTCGATATGGCGAGTAGCGCGGTGTCCCTAACATTGAGCAGCGGCACGATCACCTCGGTGAACACCGCCTCGTCCAGTCTGGAGGCCTCCTCCAGGATGATCACTTTCGCGCCCACGCCCTTGAGGCCTGCGGCATATCGGTGGTCATCAAATCCATCTGCTCCTCGTTTGCGCGTCTGCGACGGATCTCGACGTCGGGCAGGCGAACACGCCGCGCCACGTCGATTTGCTCCGCGGCCGAAGTCAACAGAGCGCATAGCAAACACAGCAGACCGCACAGAAAAATCACGCGCTCATGCATCGCTACGCCGGGACGGTACGTTTTTCTAAAAAAATTTCCTCACTCCGCACGCGACCCGCACATATCTATACGCGTAAATCATGGCTGGCATCGATGATCTCGAAGAGGTTGCGCGTTGCATCGAAGCGACGGGCGGAATCGTGCGCGACTTGGCCGACAAACGGGCCAGGATGAATCTGAAAATGCACGTCGCGCCGCCCCGCAATCCGGATCAGAAGTACCTGGATTTGGCCATGACGTACACCGACCCCGCAACCAACGCGGAAACGCGCGTGGAGCGGCCGCAGATCATGATCGGCGAGGCGACCGGTCACGAAGCGCTGCGTTTCTTTCGTAGCGACAAGCTGCGCGAAGGGTCCCGCAGAGAAAAACACGGCATCACCCTTTACGGGAACGACGCCGTGGACCGCGATTACCGCGCGCTGTACGACTGCCTCATCGATGCCTACGTGGAAGCGTGGCCGCGCATGATGACCGAGGACACCAGCGAAGCGCTGGCTCAGTTCGGTAACATGATGCAGCTGGATCTGACCGACGCGGACATGGACACGCAGCTGCAGCGCATCGCCGATCGTGAACTCAGCACGAAGGAGCACGACGGTGAGACGGTGGCCAACAAGTGGGAACGATTCATGCTGGGACGCATCCGCATCGCTTTCCCGTACGCGCAGTCCGAGGCGCAGACGGCCTTCGTGAAGCAGTACACGAACGACCGCGTCGGAGAAACGCGGATGGGTCTCAACGTCACGCTGCGTGAGCCGGTCGCATCGAAAAAAACTGCCGCGCGACCCACAAAGGTCGCCAGGAATGCGCACACCGCCGACGTCGCCGCCGACGATACCGCCGCCGTCACCCCCATCTTCGACGGCCTCTCCTTAACGCGTGTGGACGCGGACGGTGCGCGCGTGGCCGTGCCCGACGTGGCGGTGGCCCTTTGCAGCCACCTGCGACCAGCGATCGTCGGCACGGCAGAGGATGAGGAGGCCAGGCAACGCGCGGAGCGCCGTCCCGTTCACGCCCATTTCGCGGTGGTGGAAATGGCGCAGGTGTTCGTGCTGGAGCGCAACGTCTATCCTCTGAAATATTTGCGCTGGGCGTGCTTGGCCTCGCCAACGGGTGCGGGAGGCGGGCGACCGATTCGATCTCGTCTGTCGAACTCGTTTCCGCAAGAATCGTACATGGGGACGATGACGGATGCCCTCGGGGTGATGGCCGCAAGCGACGCCAGTCTGATCGTCGGCAGCTACGCGGAGGCTCGTCGCGAAGGGCGATTCAAGATGCGCGTGGATCCCTCCCGCACCAACAACGGATACCACACCGTGTGTTGCGAAACGAAGACCGACGACGGCCGCTGGGTAAGCCACAACTCACCGCAGTACGCCGTGCAGGACGACGATGGGACGGGTTTTCTGGCGTTCCGAGCCAGCAAGTACGCGCCGAGCAGCAACGACGGCGCCGACAATTCGGACACCGCGAGCGCCAACAGCAAATTCTCCATGCAAATTTTTGGCGACAGCGACATGGAGATGGAGCTGCGCGCGCTGTACGACACCTTCATCGACGCCCTGTGCCTGGCCTGGCCGACCATCAAAGCCGGGCATTTCAAACGCGAGCTCAAGCTGTTCGGCGACCTCAATATCGACGCCTCCGCGGCGGAGAACGCGACCACCGAAGAGCTGATGCACGCGCTCGCCACTCAGAAACTGCTGGACCGGTGGAACTCGCATCTGCGCGGCTGCGTGACCAGCGGCTTTCCCTTCAATAAAGATAGGAGCGCGTGCTTCGTGAAAGCCATACCCGACCGCGACGACCCCACGCTGCGCCGCTACGGTCTGCACGTGACCGTGCCTGAATTCCCCTCCAGCGGCAAGGACCACGCGCCGGTGCGGCTGCAGGATGTGTCCTGCACCGCGATCGTGACCGGTCGCGCCGGATCGTGCGTGAACGTCGATCCGGACGATGTCGTGCAGCGCGTGTGCCGCGTCAGCGCGGATCGCTCGGAGGGCGATCGCTCCGTCGAGCGTCTGACCGTGCGAGCGGCGGTGTTTGTCTTCGACACCGTGTACTGCGCGAACGACAACGACCTCAAGGTGTTTCCGCGTCGCAATCTGCGGTGGTTGTGTTTGGACGACGCGTCGACCGGTGGTAACGCTGGCCGCGTCGACTACGCTTCGTTAGTGAACTAGTGCTGCACGCGATTGTTTCCAAAGACTGTATATATGCGTGTCGATGTAATCATTGTAATATTGATGTGTTGACGAATGAGGCGTGCGCGCGTGTAAACGATCGACGTGGAACCATGCCCGTTGCGAGCATCGTCATCTGTCATCGTAGCAAGGGGATGAGATCCGTGCTGCGAAATTTGCAAACGGGACGCGAGCACGCCATTCGGGAGCGGCGGCACCTCACGCATCACGGTATCACAAAGCTCCTGCGCAGAGTGTACTATCCCGCGTACGCATTCACGGGATACGACGAGGGCACCGCGGCGACCGATCGCAGCACGCGCGGGCAGAAGTTCGGCAGCATGGTGGACAGTGCCGCGTGCGCGATCGTTCATCAGTATCGCGATCGCCTGACGCGGCATTTTCGCGGCCATCTCAAAACGCGCCCGGAGCTGCGGGCCATGCTGCACGGCGTCAACGAAGCGTACGCGCGTCGTCTTCTGTTGGCGCTGCTGCGTTACGGGTTCACCCCGATCGACGCGCAAGTCCCGGTGACTTCAGCCGACGCCCCGTTGCGCACCGAGGTCGACATAGTGTGCCACGACGACGCCGGGGGCGGCGTCGTGCTGATAGAGCTGAAATGTGGGTTCTGCGGGTATCGAACGCGCGCGCACGGCAAAATGCGGCACGAACTCGGTGACCACCCGGACAGCCCGGAAACGCAGCATCATCTGCAACTTGCGCTGACGACCCGCATGTTCCGCCAAACGTACACCGAAATAACGCGAATCCAAGCGTTCGTCGTTTACTGCGACGACAGAGGAGTCACGCGACAGGCCCTACGACCTTGGGCCGCGCGCGTGGCCAAAGCCGCGACGCTGCGACTGGCGCGAAACGCGAAATGACGCGCGCAATGGCTTGGGCGTATGTGTGAATATATATGTATATATAGGCGCGTGCGCAACGTGACGTAGAGGGCTTCCGGCGTGAAACCCTCCTCGAGACACGTGAGCATGCGCTGCACCAGGACGGCACTTTTGATACGCGCCGCGTGCGAAAAGTCCGCAACGCTTAACCTACGTCTGAACAACACGTTAAACGACAAACCGATACAAGAGCTGTATCTCAGAATACTGAACCATCTATCACAACACGCCGCAACATTGGCGAAGTGCGAATTCTGGTGCGCCACACAGCCGCACTCTCCGGACGTGAGAAGCGCGCACGGTGACGCGTTCATACTGCGCGTTACACGCGCGCAACAAACGCAGTTTCTATCCTGGTGCAGGAAACGGGCGACCGCGGCCGACGCGCGATCGACCGACCTCACGCATTTGCGCGGAAACGCGTCACAAAAAAATCGGAATCTATACAAAAAACGCCGACTATCAACCCTAAATCAATTGTTAAACCATTTAAAATCCAAAGACGGAAACCTGGCGAACCCGCGCATAATCGCGGACGTGGTGGTCCGGGTGGTGATGTGATCGGCACCTTGCACGCTCGACGGGTACGAGTACACGCGCCGCGTGTCTTCGGGCCCGTCGCCGCTCAGATAAAGCTGCTCCTGGTTGCGCCGCAGGACGCGTTTGTTGCCCTCGGGCGTCGCGCACACCATCTTGTAAATCGCCTCCAACAAACTGCTGGACGCGCGCTGCCCCGTCGAAAAAATGGACACCCACATGTCCGCGGTCGACAGCGCCAGGGCAGCGACAAACATGGCCACCGAGGTGGTTTTGCCCCATCGCCTCGGCGTGACCACCAAAACCTCGTGGCGCGGTTTGGTCAAGTTGTGCTCCCGTAATATGCGCGTGCGGTTACGTTCGAACTCGGCGGAACCATAAATGTGCGGAAGCGTCGCGGACAAGAAGGCGTCGTGGAACTGCCGCTGGCTGGTGGTTCGGTCCATGCCGAAAGAATCCAAATAATGCAAAAGCGCGTGCACGTAATCGTCGCCCTTGCTTCGCGACGCCGAAGCCACACGCGCCATCTTACGAACGTGCGCGTCTATTTTAAGCTCCGGTCCGCGCGTACGTGGCGCGGTGTTCGCGGAAGCGGCCACCCGATTTAGACGCTGTAGCGTGTCGGACAACCCAACGATGGCCACCGCGGCGATCGGCGTGTACGCGGCGTCGCGCGTGGAGAGACGCAGCGCGCGTTCCAACAGCGTGTCCATGCTACACCGCAGACGTGCACGAACGCGCGCGTGCGGGTGCGTCGGTATCGGACGCGTCGGTATATATATATATATTTAGTTACACGCCATTTTCTATGCTAAAAAGGTGTTGTTGCGCACGAACGCCCCAAAACACGTCATCGGGGCGTGCGCAGGTGGTTCGCTTGCAGTCGGATCCGCGCACGACGCTCCTGCCCGGTTGTTACATGTACACGTGCGCAATTCGGTGTTTTGTCTGACACGCCGTTTCTTGCGATTTTGTGGATTGACCTCTACCGTCGTTTTGCGTTTATCAAGTCGCACGTGTTGTTTATTCAACGAGAACGTGTCACATATTCACGATCTCCCGTCATCCTCCGCCTTGCGAATTCAACGAATTCACCTCTTGACGAATTTGCGACGGTCCGTGGGTGTTGTTAGCAAATCGCGCGTCTCGGTTTGGATATCCCGTTGAAAATCCGGATCCATTGTTTCTAAAACATGCAATAAATTCTTCTCCACGTGCTCTAGGTATATTGATGTATCTATATCCCATGCTTTGTCACTTACTGATACTTGGTATATTTTGCGCACAAAAGACAAAAGTTTTTTAGCGCATTGTGATACGCGCAACAGGCGCAACCCTTGGATTTCGCTTAGGTCATTGATGCATGCCGTAGGGAACTGGCGAACATGGTTATGTGGCGATTGCGTTTCTATACCCAAGTAAGCAAAAAATTCCACGATGTGCGCACGCCGTACTTTATGCAGCAGTTTGCAATGTAGATCGCGCATCATTTGTTCCAAGGTTTGCACTTCAGGAGGAAGCTCAAGAAATGAAGGGCGACTAACGTGGCAATCAACCCACATGATACACGGCGTGATCGCGCTAGCTTTGGGGTGTATGCGCATTTTTACATGTATTTATATGCTATTAGCGTAGCAAACCTATAAAGTTATGAAAAACTAACGCGCCTGCTTGTAATACTCAAAGATGTGAGCGACAGCTTCTTTTGCCTTATGTTTCTCCGTACGCGATTTCGGTGGTACTCTGAAAGCCGTTAACGCCGACGTCATAGATTGACGACGTTGCAGAATTTAAGCGGTATGTCAACGCTGTGGCGCTAAACGTCTCACGAACAATATATATATATATATATATTTATATAGATGTATATGTCTGTGTGTGTGTGTACGAAGCTATGATAACACTGTTATTTTGATACGTGGTATACGGTTTACGGCGCGATCGACACACAGTTCCGTACGATCATCCTGTGCCGTGTGTCTTGGCGTAATCGTAAGCGGTCCAGACATCAAACAGTTTTAGGCCTTGGAAATTGTATATCGCGTATCCTATTAAAAATTTATGGATTTCAGTTAAATATGCGAATATAACCTCTGAAATTGGAGGTGGTTCTGGCTCAGACTCAGCCGGTTTTGCGATTTCATACATTTTATGCACATGATAACAATTTATTGCATCGTGATCGAGGTAGCCAATTTTCAGGTTTTGTAAAAATATTGTACATATGCAATAGCGGGCACGCGTGAATACCTGCTCTACTAATTCGGGTATGTGCTTCATTTCGTTATCGCAGGATGTGTAAAAATAATAATGCTCAGCGGCTGTCCACCACTCGGGTGCAAGCGCCATATACGGCATCGCGCCGCGTTCATGTTCTGTTTTTAGAATTGTTTTACAACTTTCGAAGCACCGCAAATGCGCGTGATAGCCAAAGATGTTATTCTGCACGTCGGGGTCGTATGTAGTGGTTTTGTTTACTGTATTGGCAAACAGCACCACACGATTTATGCCCTTGTTCGTCGTGCCACGATGCACGCCCGTAAAAAGATGGGCAGCGCCAAAGCCATCATACCTTAGTTGTGTATAATTTTCAGATTTATCCATTTCTTCTAAACTGTGAGCTAAATCCATGTTTGGCAACGCGTACAACGCGTAGTCGTCATCCGCGGCGTCCATCTTTTTACCTTTTGCCATTGCGCTTCGATCGGGCGAGGATGTGAGCTCGCGCGTGAATGCACCACTCCGTGAATCGTACACATCTACCAACTTTGCAGTGCCAGAACGACAATAGAGAGAGTGTACATACTTCGTGCTGTACCCCTCGGATCCCGGTTGGTATTTTTGCTCCGTTAAATAACCTATATTTATTAGGCGTGTCTTTATTAACTCCACATCTACCGCGGGCGTGCATTCGGATACGTATTTGTCTATTTCGGGAAAATATAAACATAGCTCTTGCCAACTCGTTGTATAAAAGTTTGCAGGTATATTAAAGTTTTTAAAACAATCGCAAAACGCACTCAAAAATGCCGGTGTGAAGTGGTGTAAAGTAGTTAAAAAACCTTTATTTATTAGGCGTGTTTTTACTAACTCCACATCTTTCTCGGACGTGCATTTAAATACGTAGCTTTTTATATCGGTAACAGTTAACCATAGCTCTTGCCAACTCGTTGTAAAAAAATTTGTAGGTAGTTCAAAATATACATTTTTTTTGCCAATCGCATGTACAAATGCCGATGTAAAGTAGTATTCATCCGTCCTGGGCTCGCTTTTCAAAAGTTTTTGTATATTAGGATGCGCTGCAAAGTCGCACCCTTTTAAACCGCTGTAATCTATGCGAGGCAGCGTACTGATCTCGGTACCGCACGTCGGTCCCATACATATAGCTATAGATGCGTAGCCGATGCCGCTGTACAGCCGTTCATCAAGCGGGTTGTTGCCAACAGCTGTATTGTGTGCATGCACGGTAGTGGCGCGTGCACACACTGCGTGTTGGTACGGATGATCTGGCGCCATATCCGAGTGCCACGTTTGTTTTTTGTCTATTTTAGGGTCGGTTGTGCAAAGAAGAGCAAAATTTTCAAGGTCCATGTGTTTGAAGTATTCCACCACACTAAATTTATGCATTATTTTCTCTATTTGCTCATCAATCAAGAAACCTATGGTTTTGGTTCCCTGTCCCTTCACAATTACATTTCGTATATGATTTTCGTAAAACGTAGTTGGTTTTGTTTGTGTACGCATACAAACATTATTTACGTTCGGTAAGTCCGTACTAACGAACACCTCCGTGACACCCCCAGATATAAATCGCACGCTGCCCTCATCGTAATAAGTTTTATTTACGTGAGCAGTAATTAGTTTACTAATAACGTTCTGTAGGTCAATTTCGCTTTGTTCCTCAGAGCGCGTTTCTGACGCGAGTTTTAATGCGGCGCCTGCGCGTTCGTACATATGCCTACGAAATCGGTTTATAGCTTCGTCGGTGTCATCTGATGCACCTGCGATTGAGGGCACGTCATATTCTGCTGCAGCATTTGACATGACTGAATCCGGGTTTCGTAGCCGTTTTTTTGGGTTAGTTTTAGGTGTCGAATCAATAAAATCGGTTCTCTTACCATCATCACCTGCCATGCGTAGAGTGGCCATGTGATGCTCGAGCGACGCGAAATGTGCGACCGACATCGCGCGAAATTGTTGTAGGGAGTAAGGCAACACACCTTAATTATTGCTTGATAGCAGGTATCTATACGCCTTAAGCTTTGAGATGTGCATTGGGTAGTTATAAACGTGTTGTGCGTCACTAACCGCCTTTACGGCCGCGGACGATATGGGAGAAACTCCGCCGGATTTTGCGGCGCACTAGTTGCAGTTCAATACTATCGACGTGTGGCCTGCGCGACGACAACACGAAGCACCTCATGGATTGTTGAATTGTTTTATTACTAATAACTCCGGTAATAACAGCAGTGGTCCTATCGCCAATCAAGGGATGTCGACGTCGAGTGATGTGCCAAGAGATGATCCCACCGAGGTCACAAGTGGCCCAGAAGAAGCCCCGGTGGTAGATGTGAGCCATTAGAGGGAACTGACACGTTGAAACCACCGTTATTGTTTTTTAAGGCCACCCGCGCGATTTATACGAGGCTGCGATAACCTTGCACAGGCGTACGTTTCGCCAAAACGAACACTGTAGACACTATAGATACACGCGCACGCGTGGTCGGTCGTAATCACGGAAGACTTATCTATAGGCAACATCGATCATGAGCGTGCATCACCCTATTATTGCGGAACACGGGTTAATGATGACACGACCGGCGCGATCAACTTATTCCAGGATATGTATGCAAAATGAGTTAATCCATACTATTACTAACTTTGAAAGCTTGGCAAAAACAAATCCAGATACTTTACGCGACTGTTTACAAAACGCTGGTGAAAACGGGTATCGTAATGACCTGAAGGCCAAACTACTAAAGGCCATGAACAAAGGCGACGGTTTCGAGTACATTACCTTACGTTCTACGTTTGAAACAGTGATGAGAAGTATCAGTAACAATAAGTTAATAACCCTTCTTGAAAAACTTATGTCATATTTGAGCACGGAATACTTCAAACATAGATAGTAGGTAAGGCATGCACGTTAACAAGCATGTTTATGACTTTACACGTATAGCGCGGCGTTTTAGTTCACAAACCAGTTGGTGTAGTATGGTGTTGGCGAGCTGTACATGGCGTAACCGTTTTCGGTTGCGATCATATAATGTTGATAACAATGTTGAAATGAATAAAAAACAGGCATATATATGTTGCATGCGCGATTCGTGATTCGTAATCGGCGCGTCGCTTCACGCCCCGTGCAGGTCCGACGCGCTCCTGCGCACGTCTCTCGCGGGGTAATCGCGAGTGGTCGCCTCGTCCGTCGCGCCGAGCGTGGGGTGGTACGCAAGACGCGTGTCGGCGTCCGCCAGAGCGTCCGGTACGTGATAGTAGCGCATGCGCGTATCGAAGGCGACGTCCTCCGGTATGGGGTCCCTGCGGAACACGTAATCTCGCAGCGCTTCCGGCGTCGCGTCCGTGCCGTGCGTTGCGCGCAGCTTGGCGGACCTGAAGCAGGTGCAGCCGAAATCGGTACGACACATAAGGAAGGGGTCCACCATGCCGTCCTGCGCATCCGCCGCTTCCTCGCGGTCACGCACCGCCTGTCGCGAAAGGGTTAGGCGCTCCCGCAGCTGGGCGGGGTCGGGCACGGGCGCCTTCGCGTCGCGGCACATCTGCTCCAAAGCGTCGTCGCACGTCTCGTGCTCCACCCGCATGATGGCGCACTCCGCGTCGTGCTGGGGCACGTCGTAGTACTTGGGATACTGCGGAAGGTGCGTCACGTCGTTGTTCGCGGCGACCACCCGGGCGTGGTCGTTGTACAACAAGCGCTGACACCGCACGTTAGACGTTACGCACTCGCGCATAATGTTGCGCACGTCGAAGGCGTCGTCGTCCAGGGTGGCGGTCGCTGGATTTTCGGGCACGTGCGACACCGAGACGGCCAGCGAGATGCCGCTCTCCTCCTGCACCCAGCGCATGGGCGTGATGAGGGAGTTGCTCTTGACGTCTTTGTGCTGCTGCGTCAGCAGCGTGGCGAGGATGCCCTCCACGTATTCGCTCTCGAGCTTGTCGGAGTTGTGCCGACGGGAGTTGCGCGGGTCCGCGTAGTAACCGACCACCGCGCGCGCGAAGCGTGCCAGTATCGCCTGCTGCGCGTGTTTCGGGGCCACCGTGCGGTCTCTGGCCTCGAAGGTGCTCTGCACGATGCAGTATCGCGTGTCCACGTCCGCGTCGTCCGCCGCCATGTCGGTGGGATGAATCAGAACCTGACCGTTGTCGGCGCATTGCGCGCCGGCGAAAAAAAGAATCATGCGCACCGGCTTGCTCATGAGGCTCACCACCAGCGTGCTGAAACTGTACAGCGCGATGGACGAGGAGCACACGGCGCATTTGTCCACCTCCCTAAAAAACTGCGGCGTAAACTGCCTGGCTTCATCGGGCACGGCGCTTCGGTCGCTGCTGAGCGCGCGCCATACCGCCGCGTGCATGGTGTGCGCGTAGGCCATCGAGTAGACGTCCGCCATGCGTCGGCTAGGGTCCTCCAACGTCAGACCCAGCTTGTCCAGTACCCGTTTGAAGCTCGCGTGCCGACGCTTGACCTCTTTCATGCTCGGGCCGCGGCACACGCGCAACCGCACGGCTATCGCGTAGAGCACGGTGAGCACGGTGTGCCTCGCGCGCACGTTCATCTGAGCCTCGGCGTCGGTGCCGTCGTAGGCCGCGCTGGGGTCGCGCAGTCTTTCGCCGAGGGCGTACATTCTGGCACGGACGCACACGTCGAAGGTCATTTGCGGGAAGTGCTTCACGTAGTTGCCGCGCGTACGGTCGGACATGGTGTCTTGCTTGCCGCGCGGCACCTTCATCGCCTCGTGCGGCGTGGCGCGGGAGCGCACGGCGTTCGGTATGCGGTGGTACGGTTGGTTCATGAGGGCGATGATCAGGTAGCGTGGAAATATTTTCACCGTCTCGGGCATGAACCCCCCACGCTCGCCACGGTGATCGACGCCCGGCACGAGCCGCTTGTGCGACATGCCATCGCCGGTGAGCGCGGCTTTGAGCTTCGCTACGCGCTCGTCGTCGCCGTTCTTCATGCCCACCAGATTGGGCGGCATCTCGTTGTAAAGCTCGGCGAAGTAGGTGCAGTGCTCCTCGTCGCAACCGGTGTACTGATTGCTGGGAAAGTACGACCCGGGCGTCTGGCCGGTGACCAGGTTGCGCATGGCGTCCGGCAGGGTCACGCGCGACACCTCCTCCATGACGTACGACTTTCCAACCTGGTGCACGCCGCAGACCCACATGTGGGGCAGGCGTTTGTTGTTGGATTGCCACTTCTGGCAAAAAACCGCGGACAGGCAGAAATGCATCTGCATCGCCAAGGCGTGCAACGACTGCACGTTCACCGCCCGGTCCATGAACTCCCACGTCATGGCCACGTACTGCATGCCGGCTGTGAGGCGATGCCCGTAGGTGTAAGGCACGCGCGGATGATTCAGCGATCGCTGCTCGCCCGGCGGGCGTCGGAAATCCCGCGCGAGCATGTGCAGAAACGGCGCGATGGCTTTTTTTAGCGCCACGGACATCGGCAGGTTGCCCGTGACGACGCACATGTACCAGTTGCGCAGCCAGCTGTCTTGTCTGCTCTCGAAGTCGCGGCGCATCTGCGCGGGGGTCGCCCGCGTCGCCGCCAGCTCCGCCCTGCAGCTGTCGACGATCTCTTTGAGCACCACGCTGGCCACGTGCATGCCGGAGATGACCCGCTCGCCCTCGGTGGCCGCCTGACGACACATCGCATCGTGCAAACCATGCGGGTCGAATATGCCGTTGTCGTAGATCACGCGGACCTGATCGGTCGTTGGGTTCTCGAGTTCGTCGTCGTCGACATCCATGCGATCGCCTTCGACACCGTCCCGTGCGTTCCCGGTCGCGAACGTGAGCAGCCTGCGCAGCTGTTCCTCGTCCGACCCTGCGCCTGGGTCGCGCGACGGTCCGCCGAACGCGCCACGACGGCGGGGCACGACGAAGTCGTGCGCGGGGTCGCGTTCCAACTGCGCCACGTCTTGCGGTAACCCTCTGGGCGCGACGCGCGGGGCGGGTCGAACCGCTTCCACGCCGTTCGTGGGCACCCGCTCGTCGAAACGCGGTTGCACCGATCGCTCAAAATGCGCGCTGGTGAAGTTCTCCGAGGACATGACGTGCACGAAGGGACCGTCGAGGTTCCACGCGTGGCCACCCCGCACATCCACGTCCGCGACCACCAGCGCGTTCCAGTCCACGTCGCCGTAACCGCGCCTGCGCAGGATCCTGCGCATGACGTCGGGCCCGTGATTGACGCCCATCAGCCGATGCATCTGCACGCACTCCGCGCGATCCATGACCTGCGGCACCTGCTTGATGCTGTTGAACTGCTGCAGGATGCTGAAAATGTGCTCCGCGTTTTTTGGTATCTCCGACATGTCCTGCCCGTTGGGCTCGTCCAGTTTGTACCCGCTGCCGTCCAGATTCCCGCTCAGCACGTTGTGATAATCGGCCTCCACGACGCTGAGCTGTTGCGAACCCTTAAAATCGGAGCGCAGTTTGGCGGCGCATCGTTTGCTGTGAAGCTCGAAGTTATCCTTCCACACGCGATTGAAGACGTCGTTCACGTTTGCCGCGTCGTAGTGGTACTCCGGCGCGTCGGCGTCGTCCCCACGCTGCACGTTTTCGTCATCGATGTTCGCGTCGTCGTCGTCGAAGACAAAAAAGATACCGATCACCGCGATGTGACGGTAGCCCTCCAACCACTCGACGTCCCCGCACTCCGCAAACGCCCGATGCATACGCTCCGTCGTGACGTGCTCGTCGCTAAACGTTTTCGTGGGGATAAACTTGAGTATCACGCGCGGAAGTTTTTGCATTTTCGAGTCGTGCACGTCGCTAATCCACATTCGCATGCACTTGAAAAGCAGGCTCAGCACCAGTTTGACGTTGACCAAACGGCGAACCTCTCGGTTATCCTCGGTACGCTGCATCAGGCCCAGCAGACGCGCCTCGGATGTGCAGTGGGTGCACTTAAAATCCGTGGAGCGAAAAAAAAACGCCAGCGTGCGCCGCGCGCTGACCTTTCCGCAGTTCGCCTGGTACCCTTTGAGGTGAGAGTATTGAGCGGCCAGCATAATTTATTTAGCAAACGCGAGTTTCGTTCCAAATGTCGCTATAACGTTAACACGTCATCGGCGTTTTATTTTTCGTCGTGCGCGTGGGACGATGCGGTGTGGATCCGGAGTAAACATTTCGCGGTGACGACGGCAACGCTATAATGCACGTACGATGCAGCTTATGATACGAGTGGCCGTTTATGGTTTGTACCGATCACCCCGTGCCCGCATTATACATATTGAATTTGTTGACTGTGCGTAAAAAGTTTACGTTCGGCTTTTTACAGTAACATAAATACCAGATTCTGTATCATATACAGATTGTATCTGTATCAAATACGCTCCTGTACCTTATATTCATCATTAAAAAATTTTGTAAGTTTGTGCGTACGATTTACCTCGTTTCGATTTCGACGCTTCTTTTACGAGCTCGTAATCTATTAAAATTAGATTTTTGAAATCGAGTTCTTTGTCAATGAACTTGCGCGTAGCTTCGCTGAGGACGGAATCGCTGTTGCGACACGCTTGGAGCCATGCCTCGGTTCTGGCAATCATCAAATGAGCGTCTTTCATGTCCTTAACGTTCGGTTTTTCTTCGATATATATCTTAAGGCCCTGATAATAATCAACTAAATCAAATTCCTCCTCAAAAATTATATGGCGCGCGTGCCATCTAAACAGAAGTTTGAAAATGTTAGACTGTAATGTCGACAGTTCGCCTACACCCGGTATTAAGGTGTACGCTTGCCACGTAAAAGTGTACCCAGCTTCGTCGCGGAGGATGTTCTCGGGTAACTCGGTCTCGCGAAGAACCGCCCACACGAGTTTGTAGGTGTCGTCATCCGTGGTGTTCGGATTGTGATATTGGTGAAAAGTATGATACAGTTTTTGCATAAGAGCGATATTCGCGTTACCGCCCCCGCCAAATTCGGGGTAAGATTTTTTCCAGTTGTTTATGACACGCCATATTGGGTCAGCGTATGCTTCCGTACTACCTCCGCTTACTATCTTACGATGTTGCATGCTGATGCACTTGGTTTGTTTGGTACAATTTTCTGGTTTGCATAATGGTGGTATTTTAGCCTTAATCTCCATATTTATTAACCTAAGCGAGTTTAGCACAGTAACATCCCTGTTTTCAATTGCTTGTGCTATCAGACCATCCGCGACGTCCGGGAGAGTGGGTACCGATTTTTTTGAAACACTTTTAGTCGCTGTCTGCTGCCCGGTGCCTTTTCCTTTCCCGTCACCCGCTCTCTTTGGCATCATCACGGCGACCGACACTTTTGTCGGTTTGCGTCTTCGTAACCCGTATGTAGCGGTGTGTTTATACACGGTGAATGCAAACTTGTCGCAACGGCGAGCGCGGGTTGAATTACCGGTTGATGACGCTGGACGGGTGGGTACTCGGGAGAGCGCCGTATTAACACGCTGAGAGGGTGTCCGTCATTCGAAAATGTTGCGCGTTCGTAATGTCCAAGATTGCATTACCCAGTCCTAAAAAAATGGTAGATTTTTCTCGTCCCTTCACCTGCGCGCATTGGACCAGGCCGGTGTCTCCTCAAATGAACTACTGATACTCATCTTCGCTTTCATCGCTTGATACTAATTTAATCACTGGCGGCCCTTGCCCGGACGTACCCGCACCTGGTAAGACTTTTTGCGAACCTTCGAAGGTCTCTGTATCTTTAGGATTCTCGCTAGCCCCCGGCTGTGGCGCCTTGTGCGCTGGCGGCTCCTGCGTTAAGGGCTGTTGTCCGGATGTACCCACGCCCGGTGTAACGTTTGGGCGAATCTTTAAATTTTCAGTACTCGCAGTATTTATAGATTCGTCACCGGATGATGAAACTCCCATGTTCGTGGTGCTTCGAATCCTTATATCACGCCTAGGCAAAAGTTTAGGCCTACGTCCAGGCCCAGGCCTATACCCGAAGTTGTCATACTTTCCGTGCGCTGGCGGCCCTTGCCCGGACGCAAGTACACCCCGTTTCGGGAAAATAAATATACGACGCCGTTGTACCGGTGAGATCGATAAAGGCCGACGCCATCAAACATGATTAGTGTGCTGCACGTAGGTACCTTCTTTGACCCTCGCGATGGCAGTTTATGCATGCGCGGCATACGTTTATGCAACCATCAGCGTGTCACGGTACATCTCGCGGCGGTCGACGCTAATCTGCGCGCGCTGGTGTTGGAGGTGCCGAGCACCGTTTCACATCAGGCGACATCCGAATTCGTCGCCAGCATGAACGAAACGCACCAGGCTGACGCGCGCGTGCGCGACTCCCTGGTTCGTATCACGCCGACGCCGGACGACGCCCAGGGTGGCGCGTGGCGCGCCACCCGATGCGTATTTGTGTATTTTGCTCGGCCTGCCGACGTCCAAACCATCGCTCGACGCGCGATAAACCAATTGGGGTGCCACGAGTTACGCAGGGACATCGACGACGATTCCGCGCGACTCGCGTTCATGCGCGACGCCGGATGCAGACCGTACCAGGCGTGGCCCTGCGCGCGCGACGCATCCCAGCAGGATCGGTATCATAGAATCGGCGGTGCATCAGATCGCGTCTCCGGCGAGGCTCTGAGCGCTATTTTGCGCGTTTGGCTCCTGTTTTCACTGTTCGACGACGCTGGTGAACTGCAAGACGTGCGCGCCGTGTGCGCGTCCACACGAAAGGAGCGGCACTGCGTGCGCGAACACGCGCGTTTTGAGAGCAGACGTTGCTTTCAAAAGCGCGTCTTTGCGTGCATGGTGGCCACGGAGACGGTGGACTGTTTCGTTTGCGGCACGACCGACGAGACTCGTATGGCTAGGTTGGTCGGCGCGAACGTTTCGCTGCTGGCCGCGTCGGCAACGGCGGCGGGGTACGTTTATCTTCGATGCGACGACGACGACCTGACCGGTGTGGACACGGCCAGCGTGTGCGTGGAGTTGTTCGCTCGAGGACTGTCCATGTACCCGGTCGGCACGCGCGACGAGCTGCTGTACAAGAAGAAAACGCGCCTATTCACCCATAACGCTGCGCTGCGCATGGTCTCCGCCACCGCGGGCGAAGATTGGGTCGTGCTGCCGGCTGAGGCGCAACTCAAGCGCGCACGCGATTCGGTAGATACCGCGCCCGTCACGAAAAGCATCGGCGGGTGCCACTTGCGCCCAACGATCGGCGTGCACAGCGTGCGGGTGACGGTGTTCGATTTCGCGTCCTTTTACCCGAGCTGCATCGCCAAGTTTAACATCGGACCAGACACGGTGCGTCCACGCGACGACGACGCCGACCACAAATCACCGTGCGAGCGATCCGTGTGGCTACCGTTGTATCACATCGGCGAGGAGCACGCCACTTTTTGCGATTGCTGCCACGCCGCGACCTTCACGGCGTGCAGTCGAACGCTGAGGGTGATTCACAACGGCGACCGAAGCGTGCGCGTGTGGGTCAACACCCGCCCCGACGAGGCGAGCTCGGTGTGCATCACGGCGCGCGCCGAGCGTCAAACGCCATTGGCAACGGTGGCACGCACGCTTGTGCGCGCGCGCGACGCCTGCACTGACGCGGGCGATCACGCCGGCGCCGCGGTCTGCAAGCTTTTGGCAAACTCTTGCTTTGGCATGCTGAATCAACGTGGGCCACGCAACTTTTTGCGCAGCGCCGCCGCCTATCGCGCGGTGGTGTTACAGGGCCGAACGTACCTGCTGTCCGGGCTTTGCGCGCTGCATCGCAAGGGCATGACCGCGCTGTACGGCGTGACGGACTCCCTTTTCGTCTACGGCAGCGATACGCAGCCAGGCCTTTTGGCGGAGCGGCTGACACGAGAGCTGGACGCCTTGCACGCCCAGCCGAGACTGGCGTCGGCTTCTGCGAACGACGCCGTGGTGGTGACGCTACGATGCGTGGACGTTTTTTCGCGCATGGTCATCTACGCGATGAACAACTACGTCGGCGTGTACGCCGTCACCCATGGCACGGAGTGCATCGAACGCGACGCGTACGTGACGGGCGCGAAACTTTCGGGTTTCAGGCATCGCAACGTGGAGCGTTCGTGGCAGCGTGCAGGTTTTGCGGCGCACTGCGCCATGCACGCGTGCGCCGAAATGGACCCACTCGCCGTGATGCACGGTTACTTGCAACGGTTTCGAGGCGCGTCCCCTCGTACGCTTCGGACGTACTGCGAAAATTCGCAGGCGGATTTGATCGAGTCGGTTATTTCGGTGGTCAACGCCGAAATGCGCGCGCGAGTATCGGCCGTGCACGCGTCGACCACGCGGGGATCAAATCAGGAGATGAAGGATCGTATCGCTTGGATGATTGGCGCGTTTTTCGCCCAGACCAGCACTTCCGCTGCGAACTGACGCGTCTGCGCGGTCTACGTCCGAACTTTTGTACAATACCATTTTGGTTGCGTAAAAATATAGTATCCGCTAAAGCGATTACCCAAAAATGGGTTTTGTTGACTTACGTCGGGCACTTTAACTTGTTACCTGCCATTCACTTTTTTCAATTGCTTTACCGTGTGCGCGCAATCGTGATCGTCGGCAGTACGAATCGATGCCGTCTGCGCGGTCGCGCGTCCAAGTAGTGCATTGCATATCAACCGTTCAGTGCAATCTGGGCGCCTCCTTGCACAATACGCGCGCACCCTCAACGGCGCGCTCTCATATAAGTGACGAGCGAGTGCGTGCCCACGAGAGCCGATGGCTCTAATTTATCCAGTTCCGGTAACGCGTCTGCGGCGGATCGGCACACGAAGTGGATACGAAGCAAAAATTGAGGGTTTGACGTCCTTCTTAAGAGGGCTAATATTACATGCGGCCTTAGTACGGTTTTCGTATTTATAGTATTTACAGTAATGTCACGTTAATTACAAATTTGAACATGCGCGGTAAGCGCCGCGTTACGTCGTCAACGACGCTCGTATCGTGGACATCAGTTTGCGCGGATTACCGGTCCTCGCCAGTGTAAAAAAACGCATCGCCATGCTAAAAATCGCGCCATTTTGGTCGTTGGGCCGCACGATACCGGCTACGATCGCGTAAAGTTCGGCGTGGTCGACGCCCCGCAGGTACACGTCCGAGCCGAACGACCGGAGGAATAATCGCGTGACACTCTCGTACTGACCGACGTCGCACAGCTGCAGCAGCGCTATCGCGTAGTGCCAAGCAAAATCACGGGCGCTGATTGTTCGCGCGGTTTCGCCCGTCGTCCGAAAGCGCGACGGGCGCACGTAAGTGCGTTTAACGCGTGCGTCCGAGGCTATCCTTCTTACACTGGCAGTGTCGATGATGCAGAATCGATGCTCCCCCGTAGCGGCCGTGATCATTGCGCAGTTTTCCCATTTGAAATCGTGCTGCATGACGTCGTACTCCACCAGTTGCGCGATCGCCCGCATCGACGCACGCATGATCTGCATGCCCATCTTCGTGTCCGATGGACAGCATCGCAGCAACCGACGTATGTCGCACACCGCAGCCAACATGCACACCGCCGACCACACGCGTTTCCCGTCCGCGATCAGCACAGTCGCGACGGATTTGTCGCTCGCAACGCGCAGCCACTTGTGCGGCACGAGCACCGGCATTCCCTCGAGCTCGACGTGGTTGATGTGACCACGCTGCACGCAAACGCAGGTTTTAAGCAGAAACGTTCGGCCACCGCCGACGGACGCGTACTTCCATATGGCGTTATCGTTATTGGGGCTCCTGTACGTACATTTGAGTGCGCGGGTGTACACGATTCGAGGATCGAAGGAGTCTCTCAAGGTGTCCGGCGCCGCTAAGCAATCCGCCGTGGGGCCGTCGTTTAGTTTTTTGCCCAAATCGGCAATCTCCCGCTCCGTCATCGGCGCGACGTTGGCGTGCGCGTCCATGCTTGCTGCTTGACGTGCCATGTTACCGATTCGGTCATCGGGTCACCGACGGCGGGTTTTTTTCACGCATCCATCGTGCACGTTACAGAACGAGAATGTACAGCATCTGCACGACGCTCGGGTGCTCGTAGTGGTCTACATCAGCTTCTGGCATCGATGTTTCTTCGGTAATGGGTGAAAGCCTTGGCGATGGGCTGCGTTTTTTCGCGTCGCGTGGCATCGAGTTCGCCGTGCTGATAAAAAAAACGACACGCGTATTTATACACCGCAGTGTGCGTGTATTCGGACTTTTGGACGACGCCCGACAACGAAAGTACGCAACGTAAAACTAGCCGAATTGCCGTTTAATTGACCTGTCAAACAAGCGTATGCATGGCGCAATCAGAAAACACGGCTTATCGGTGGACCCGAGCCGCTAGACGCGCGTGGTCAGCTAGGACGGTCGCCTTGTTTGCAAGCGGTACGCGGCTACAGCCCCGGCCGTAACAAATTTATCTGCTATAATAATTGCTGTTAAGTTTCTACATAATCTGGATCGTCACCATCAGTGTCTTCCACGCTCGTATCCAAATCGCTTCCGTTATCCGTTTTTGTAATTAAGTGACCGCCGTAAGCGCTACTGTAATCCCATAATAGCTCCTGGCCGCTTACAATTGATTTAAACGAATGCAAAAATCCATCTTCGTGCAAACGCGTGTTGTATTGGTTTATTTCGTCGTGGACATGTATCGTATTCGCCATCATCACGCACGCGCCGATTTTGTCATCGAGCAAGTTCGCATCTAGTTCCTTTAAGGTGGCCTGCACGCTCTGGGCGGCTTTAGCTCCGCACAGTTTTATATTTCTGTGTTCCGTGTAATAACCTTCCTCGCTGCATGCGCTCTGGTTCTCAACATTTTCTCCTGTGTATATGGCTATTTCGGTATCCTTGTCAATATCTCGGTCGGCAAACAAACCCAGGCCAGCTCCGTCAATCGTGCTCTGTTTTACGACCAGGAAGTTCTTGTTATTTTGTAAAATTTGCAGTGCGGGTTTTTGTGCATTGCAAGTGTCTACTATGTAAGTGAATTCGCCGATAGTCCTTATTAAAGTTTTTGAGGTGGAAGCGCCGATATCGCGCGTCGCTGCCTGCGATGGCGCCGGTGCCGCCGTCGCACTCGCAATTAGCTACACGGAATTCGCTGCACGTGCGTCCGGTAATGGCGGGTACAGCGCATTGTAAACATACTGGTTGTGCTCCCATACCCGCCCGAGTCGTTTCTCCACAAAACTCAGCATGCAGCGTAAAATAAACGCCTTTTCTGTGTCATTTGAAACATCTAATGTTCTTATTTTCTCTACCCATATCTCCACGATCGACAAATCAGTAACGGCGCGGTCTGTTGCGTTCTCCATACGCAAAAGGTGGTGTTCCACAACCTCTGTAACGGTATTAACATGCTCGGGTATAAACAGTTCGTACAACTTTAAATCTACGGGCGTCTGAGTAAAAGTAATCAAGTGCTCTATATTGCAGTTCCGTACTAGCCCGGTGTCCGAATATTTTTTATCGTAACTGTAGCACACGTACAGCTCATCTTTCGGTTTTATAGGTTTTATGGTTTGAACGTGAACGAACGGTATGCACGACAGCGTGCTGTCACCAAGCGGCTTTACAGGTGTAAACGCCAAGTTTGCTTCGTATTGAATTTTCCCGACGTTTGATAACACCTTTTTATGCAACGTTTTATATGGCAACGCATCTTTGTGTTTTATTATGCCATTCTCGTAAGTAGGTTTCGTAAAAGTTATTATTACCTCCTCTGGTTTTGAAAAACCATCCGGGTCTGCACGCTGACCAAAAAAGTTAAATAACAGTTTAAGCATCACGTTGATCGGCATTGTACTGTTGGATATACGATAATGCAAGGTCGCTGTATACGGATCGTCTGTACGCTCCCCGGTTTTGTATAATAAATTACCTACGATATTTTTGGGCGAAATATTTGTAACTTCATACTCAATTTCCTCATTAATTTTTTTTGTTTCGTCCCGGGAATGCGATTGATCTACATCGTCAATAGAAATTAGTTCAAATTTTTCGTAAGTTTGTAGATCCTCGTTGTGGTGCGCCACGGTAATTGTGAATGTTAACTCCAAACCATTCTCCAAATCGGCTCTTGTAAGTGTGCCATACGTGCATCGTGGGTACTTAAAACTCCCATTAGTTGCAACAACGTAAGCAATTTTGGCGGACGGGTTTTCCGAAAATATCAAACTGTCCTCAAACTTGATTTTCGGTGCGTATGCCGGTTCGTTGCACAGTGCAAACATAAACCAGTTATCATCTCTATCTACTATATTCCTCCCGTTAGGTATTGGATTTATGCATATGTGCTTTTCGTTTACCAATTTCAGATTTGCAGGCGAACGTACGGCATTTCCGTAGTAACGCGCACCGTGGAGTTCGTGCCAGGCATGATCGATAGTCGGATAGGTTAATAATGGATGTTCCATCTCTACAATCGGACTGCCGGCATACACACCCAAAACGGTGTCTTTAGGTATCACGTGTTCTCCCACGTACACGACGTGATTTTGTTTGAATTCGGTAAACCGGACCTCGTACTCGCGACCGTGCAAGCGGTGTCTGATTGTGGCCGCGCCAGGCGGTGGCACGGGTGGCGTGTTTTCAGGGGGGGGTGGTTCGCCCTGTTTTTTGGTTTTATTTTCGGGTGGTTCGCCCTGTGTGTAGACCGCGTTCACTGCTCGTTTTCCGAGTGGCGATTGCACCTCCTTATCTTCACGCATAGAGGCGTCTGGACCACCTACGCTGTCAGGGGGTAAACTCATGGTCTTTTCGCTATTTTCCATATCTGTGCTCCCTGTCATGCGCAAGGTAACCCGCGCGAACGCGCTCGTCATTTCGTCGTATACGGGTACGTGGACGGACATCTTGGACGCGGATTTTCAATTCGCAGACACGTGCGTACAATCGTATACACACACACACGTATATATATATACACACCTCGCACTGTTGTGTAATGCGCGCCGTAATCGCGCGGTCGGGCCACAGCCGAGCTTCATTCGCAAAGCACCCGCTCCAGGCGCAGTTCGCAGACGCCTCGGCTTCCGTCGGCGAATTGCAGAAATTCATCCATGCCCGACACGTAGCGGGGATGCGCGTATCCGAGTAGAGCCGAACGGTGCAACGCGTCCGCGCTGATGCCATGCTCGCCGCGCTGATAATAGAGCACCTCGGCCGGGCGTTGCGTGTCGGTACCGTCCAACACGCGCTCCGACAACCGGCTGTAGTTGTTTTCGCGACAGTTGTGACAGTTGTGGTAGACGCAGTCACGTGTACGCACGATCTCGACGTCGCCATCGTCCGCGAGCTCCTCGCTCGTCAACGTGTTGTACGTAAAGTGCGCGAACGCGTCGCGCGCTACCAAATCTAGATCCTCGCAGATCGCTCGTGCAATCAATTCGCGTCGTCGCGTGGATAGCCATTTGGCCGTTTCGAGCCCCGACTGCGATGCCATGTCGCGCGGTTCGACTCCAAGCACGTTCGCCACCCCGTACAGCAGCGCGACCTGCTCCTCCACGTGACTCGGCAATCGTAAGCGCAAGCACAGATACGCGATGTCCGAATCGCCGTGGTCGATGTAAACGCTCAGGCTGTCCCTGCCGGACAGAAGCAGGGTGCGCGACAGAAGCCATTCCGGATTGATCGTCTGGCGTTCGCACAGACGCGACAGCAGACCGTCACGCTCGTCGTCCACCTCCGCGTAATCTTGCAAAAGCGTGCGAGCGTCGTCGTGCACGCTGATCTCCGCCACCATCCTGCAAGTTTTGCAGGCGCACCTGTCGTCGCATGTTGCGCGACGGGCGTCGATCGTGCGCGTCAGGTTCGCGAGCCCGAGACGTGCCACGGGCACCAGCGTCACGCCGCATGCGTAAGCCCGTGGTAGCAAATTCCATGGCACGGACGGGGCGCGAATCGCGTCCACGCGATATATCCGTACTTCACACCGGAGATGCCTTGTGGTGGTGGTCAAAACGCGCAGCGCGTCGCAGTGTACGATGTTTGCGCAAAACGTATCGGACTCCATGCAATATTCAACGCTCGCGGCATCGCTGGACTCGATCATCAGGCCGCATCGACCGGTTACGATGTCGCGGTCGTCGTACGCCGTGTCGTGCCGCACGTCATGAAACGTCACCTCGCGCGTCTCTTCGATGTGCGCAAAGCGATATACGCTGCTCATAAAGGGGTACCCTTCGGTCACGAATTCGTGCGTGACGCTTGTCGATGAAAGCCCGCGATCCGACTCCGCCCCGCGCGCGGGTACGCTGTCACTGTCGTATTCGTCCTCCATCGGCCAAAAGACCTTGTGAACCAGTCGACGTGGCTCGCCGTTGGCATCGTAGGTGATCAGGTCCAAAAATTTGTACTCCGGATCGACGATGACAGCTATGTCCATCGAATCCAAACTGGCCTTTCACGTGGCGATTGGGTGTTAACGTATTTATATTCGTTTCACAATTGTATGCTAGATATTAGGCCGCCGTGCCTTGTGTCCCGGCATCGTATAAAACGAGGCACGAGCACTTGAACAATTCATTCTGCACATTCGTGGGGGGGACATGGACCGCTCGGACGATTTAATGGGTGCATCAGCTCGAACACGGATCAGACCAAAAAAACGGGCCCGGCGGGATCTTGGAACCAGCTTGGCGTTGGACGTGTCGCCCTACGTAATGACGTGCCTACAGCGTATCGACGACGACGGGCATACGGACTCGTGCTGGACTGACAAAAGCCACCACGTGCAGTTTTGCGGCGACAGTTTTTCGTGCACCACCTGCGGCAGCTCGTACGACGTGGGCTTTGACCCGCCGACGCCGAACCCCGCGCAAGCGCACGAGCCAATGCGCGGTACCGAGGGCGAAACGCTGCACAGACAGGAGCGTCCAAGCCCTGCGCTGTTAACGTTCAACGCGAAATTGAACGAGGGTAAACCCCCATCGGTACCCCCAACGTACGAAATGAATGGCGTGGTGCGGCGCATCGAGGTGGTGGAGGGCACGACCGACGACTATCGCACTTCCAAACGGTTGCGCGATGCAAATGTGACGGACGAAAGTATTCGTTTAGATCGCATAACGAAAATGCGCTCCACGCTTTCTTATATTTTTAACGAGGATCCAAGAGTTTGCCCTGAAAGTGCCCGGGAGAGCCGGTGCCACTGTCACAGCGCCCAGGAGAGCTGGTACCACTGCCTGTGAAATCATTCGTAGAGCAAATTGAGAGGATTGGAGATGTGTCGATGTCGCCGCAGGCAGTTGCACCGGGTGCAATCGGCCCGTCCCGGTGTTGAATTGAAGAAGAAAGTGCATCCCCGGTCCCACCGTCCCAGGCGGGTGGTTCGTAGTCCGGTGACGGCGGAGCACCACCCGGTGAGGGCGGCGCAGTAATAATTGGGGCTGCCTCAGGTGGCTGCGGGGGGCCCGGGAGCCACGTCCACCCGTACCCGTACGTAGTACTGTACCAGCTGCCGTACCAGCCTGCCGGCTGGTAGTAGAGATCCGGCGGAACGGCTGTGGGCGTCAGCACACCAGCACCACCGACCCCGTCGCCGGTGCGCCCTGTTGTGGAAGATGCTGGCGCGGAGCAATCACGCAAAGGCGCGGCGGCTGCACAAACGACAAACAACAGGCACACTGCGAGGGACGTGAGTGCAGAGAACCCGAAACCCATCGGCGGTCTGCCGCATCCCAAGGGCTGTCTCGGTGGTGGAATACACTCGTCCCCATCCTCGGAGTCGTCTGTCGCTACGGAGACGGAGTCCACGGGCGCGACGGGGCCCATGTGGTGCATTGCAAGCGTCGGCTCCGTGCCCGCGATGTCCAAGTTGAACGCGAACTTGTCCATGAAGGTCGCGTGTGGTTCGTGCGCGTGTAGCGCGCTGATGGGGTGCATCCCCTCGTCGGACACCACCGACTGCGGAGCGGGGGGCGGCGCCGGCGGTGGTGGCGCGTCCAGAGCGTCGTCGCGGAACTCGTCGTGAATCTTGAAGTTGTGGATGTTCGTAGCACCACCAACCGCGCAAACCCCGAGGTGGGTGTCAGCGGGCTGGCGGTACCCCAGGTACTCGTCGATGATGTCGGGCACTCGCTCCTCGGCGACGGCGAAGGAGAACGCGGAGGCGGTGTCGTAGAGATCAGGTTTGCCGTCTGCAATGCAGCAGACGGCGTCGAAACGGACGGCGTCGTCTTCGTCCACGGCGTTCTGGAACATCACGGCGAGCATGTCGTTCTCGCTGTCCGCAATGCTGAAACCGTGTGCCCCAACATGCCCGCGTGGCCCGCCGTTCGGGCAGTCGCGATGCCAATGCTTCTCCGCCGTGGCGGAGCATGTCGGGTGCCGGCACAACGGGACGAACGTACCGGTGGGCTTGTGGAAAGCCACCTTACCCGAAGACTTCCCACGGAAGTTCTGCGGGAAGTTGCCGTGCTCAGGGAGGGGCTTCGCTGCGAAGCGGACGCCGTCACCGTGTCCACCGCGTCCAATGGCGTTCTTCTTGTCGTTGCGGGGCGTGTAGCCCTTCGTGTCGTCGAGACGGTTGTGGAGCGCCTTGATCTCCTTCTTCATGTCGTAGAGTTGGTCGCGGAGCTCGCTGAAGACGGTCTTGTAGTCCTCGTCGTCGCTCTGCCCAGCCAGGGTGAGGGCGGAGAACGTGCGCGTAGCAGGCGGGACGTGCGAATCCGTCCCGTGTTGTGCGTGGCACTCACGGGTCCATTGCTGAATGGTGGCAAGGGACTCCGCCGCACGTTGGTCGTGTAGCAACAGACGGTTGACCACCGGGGCGTAGAAGACCGGGTCGAGGGACTTGATGAAAAGGGACTTGACCTCCATGTCGTCGAGAGTGCTCTTCCGTCGAGCGGACCGGAGAGCGGCGTTGAAGGCGGCGATTGCCCGCGACGGGTCGAACTGGTTGATCTTGATGGCCAGAAGGTCTGCGGTGCCCTGGAAGGGCACGCCGGAATCCAGGAGCATCCTGGCGATCTCCAGCAACACCCGCTTTCCATCAAACGGGTGTGCCTCCGCTGAAGATTCCATCCAGTCTGCTGCGGGCGACACCGGGGCGATGATGAATTCCAGTGTCGAAAATAGCAGTTTGTTCGCCTCGGCGCGAACGGGCAACGCGGCATCCTCCAGGTCGAACAGAGAAGAAAACGCGGACTCCTCAGTGACGAAAATGTCCCGTAATGCCAGCACCAGACGGGCGAAAACGGAGCTGACGTTCGACTCCGTACCGTCAAAACGGCCATGTTTGTCGTCGTACACCTTCTTGATGACGAGTTTAGCGGCACGCTCGTCGAAGGATTCTTTTGCTAGACGTTTGACAGCGTCGAGGAACAGTGCCCCTGCTGACTGGGCAGCCGGGGTAGCCGTAACCGTAGGTGTGGCCGGAGTGGTCGCATGTCGAGCTGCGGCATCGTCGAAAATTGTAACTAGTGAGCGGCGTGCGGCCGCGGTGTGAGATCTCGTAGAAGTACCCATAGTGAAATGACTGTAGAGACAGGGTGAGGTGGAAAATGCGAGGCGAGACCAACGGCGTGGGCGACGGCTAGCGAGTTGCGGCGGGTCGTCGAGGATAATCAGGGAAACAGCAAATTATGCGCGGTCGTGTGGGACGAAAGGACGTGATCAATGTCGTACGGTGTTCCGGAGACCAGAAACAACAAAATCCAGCCCAACGATACTTCACGGAAAATAAACTGCCGTCAGCGCTACCCAATCATGTCCAATCAACCGCGTGTCCGTAACCGAGCCATATCGCCCGTACCGAAAGTCTCTCTAACGCGGGTCCCTCACCCCATCTCAAGCGTCGGTGTTTAGCCAATCATGGCCAAAGTCGCAGTGTAAAATTAAGCGTGCGTGGTACCAAACCTGCTGAATATATCAGCTTGACTGTATATTCATACGAGTGTGGTAATCAGAATAGATAAGATAAACGGAATACCGAGTCTTCCCGTTATATGTTCGGGGTCTAGGGTTCCGGGACCGGTGACAGTCATACACCCTAACTATAGGAATGACAGTCGGGGCGTCACTTCCAGCACCTCTCTCTCACACTCGTACCTTACTCCGTGAATAGTGCGTTCTAGAACCTCATGCCCCGATTCTCAGCCCCGAGCCCCTATAAAGGCTTTAGCCAGCCATACTCGGCGGTTTTAAATAACCACCTAAGGCCGGTGGTGGGCGCAAACCTGTGAAAACAAACACACAGTGAACGAGCACTACTAACAGGGTGCTACGCTCGCATATGACAACCGTGAAACTGTGAAGCTATACACAAGATAATACGAAGTGTTATAGCTTCCGCTGAAAGAATGTGATGACAGCCCCTAGGAAGTCAGGTGTGGAAATGACAGATGCTAACATGAACTGTCTGACTACGGAAGTCGATATCGGAGATGGCGCTGATGACAGTGAAGTAGTCATAGTAGTCGAGCCGTATCGGTCATGACACAGATGACTATGACACTGTCGGCGTGCCAAATCCGTCATACAACAAATCGACTTGTGTCACAGACTCACAGTGACACTGTTGTAGGCCTAGAGCCTACTGATACTGCTATCCTATGACCTATCGCTATGCTATGCTACTCATGAGAAGTTCATGGTTTTTGGGTCAAAACGTAAATGCATTTATGATCATAAATGCATTTACGAATTCGTAAATGCATTCATGATTTATTCCCTGGAATATGCCGTCGCGTGGCAGATCGACTGCTTAGGATATGCTCGTCGCGTGGCAGACGAAATGGAAAAATAATTAATATAGAATAAGTTTTCATGATTTTAGAATAACCCGTTTTCATGATGAATTTAGAATAAGTTTTCTTGATGTCATCCGACTATGACCGGTGGTCCTTTTCACGACTCGTGTTCAAATAATGTGCACACAGGTCAAACGCTGTCGTTCCCGCTGGTGTAATAGACACTCACGGCGTGTTCTGCTTGAAAAAAAGGCCCCTGTACTTCTTCTATATCCTAAACCCTTTGACTTGCCTTTTACCGCTGCACGCGACCGGCAAGCATCTTTGAAACTTCCGAGTTTCAAAGATGCGTTTTGTATTTTGGGTGCACCCTAATTTTACAAAACGGCCGAGCGCTTCCCGTTTGTGCGGGATATTCACATTTATTCCATGGAATATTTCATATGGATTAACACACATAAGCACGAAGGCATCGGCCACGCATCTTTGAAACTAACGAGTTTCAAAGATGCGTTTTTTGTCATTTGGGTGCGCATACCCAAATAACAAATCAGCCGAGCGCTTCCCGTTGGCGTGGGGTATCCAACGCTTGAATGTTGAATATTCATTGTAATATGAGTTAGCAAGCGAGGTTGCAAAGGCATCGGGACAGAATCTGCTGGATGTGTCGGCTTCATCTTCAAGCACGCTGAGCACTCCACCTTACATTTTACCTGCCATGGCATCAGCTAGCCGCCGCAGTCTCGGTGACGTGCTCCGCTCTGCGCGTGCGGCATCTGCTTCGCCCACGCCTACGTCATCACCGCAGTCTGGTTCCCAGGCTCATTCGCCGCGTCCTCGCACTGCCGGCCTTGATCCGGTGGTGCGCATGAACACGCTCATCAACAAGCCCGACTTCATTTCGCCCGCTGCCACATCTGCTGAGTTCCACCGCGACGCCTCGGTCTGGGTTTCTACCCCGGTCCGGGCTTCTCAGCAGCACGAGTACAGCGACCGCATGGACTACGCCTTCAGCTATGGGGAGGAACTGGTTAAGTTACTTCGCTCCCATGGCTTTAAGCCCCAAAAGGGTTTCACGCTCGACGGTTCCGACGCTGAGGCCGACTTCGCCATTCTGCTCAGCAACCTTCGACACGTGTTGTCCCCGATTTCACACTTCGAGTACGACAAGCTTTTTGACTTGGAGCACGAGTACCTGGTGTACCACTGGTCCCTCAACGAGCTCCTCTTCGGTGGAAGCGTGGTGGGCCCATAACCTGTTGGATATACCCCTAGGACTCGGGATATATTCACTCAGTGGTAAGTTTTCTCAGAATGTATTAAAGTTGATAAGTTAACCCGATATAACGGGCATAAACAGTTAGGGTTCGGGTTCGGGTGACAGTCATACACACTACTATATGAAGAGTCACAAAGCAAGCGGTGTGACGGTTCCAGCAATCCTCAAGGGCGTCCTCCAGGGTACGGCACTGGCCCTCTTGCTGGAAGTGACGCCCCGACTGTCATTCCTATAGTTAGGGTGTATGACTGTCACCGGTCCCGGAACCCTAGACCCCGAACATATAACGGGAAGACTGAGTATTATCCGTTTATCTATTCTGATTATCACACTCCGAATATACAGTCAAGCTGATATATTCAGCAGGTTATGGGCCCACCACGCTTAATTTTACACTGCGACTTTGGCCATGATTGGCTAAACACCGACGCTTGAGATGGGGTGAGGAACCCGCGCTAGAGAGGTTTTCGGTACGGGCGGTATGGCTCAGTTTCGGCAGCGCGGTTGATTGGACCTGAGTGTCTTCCAGGAGTCCGCCCGTGTCCACCCGCGTGATGGACGCTGCGCTCTGCAGCGCCTCCGATTTCATGTCGAGGCCACCACTGACCCCGACACCTTCCGCTTCTGGACGAAGCTGCGGTCGACCACCATCGACGAGACCGCTGACCCTGCCCCCCAGCTCACGGTGCTTCGGGTGCTGGGGGACAAGCACCAGCGCCTGCACCCCACCTACGACGATGCCGGCAAGGTGCAGGACCTGCATCACGTTCTTGGCCGGTCGGCAGCCAGCTCCCCTCATGTGTCACCACTATATCTGGTGGTGCTGCGTGAGCTGGCTGCCGGCCACGCATTCACGTTCTCGGCCCTGCTCCTTCGCCTCAGCACAGTCTGGCAGAGCGAGGGCCATCTTGCACGGCTCCGTTCCCCGTCCACGGGGTCCGGTGGTGGAAAGCACGCCCCCACCTGCTCTGCATCCTTCAACTCCGTGCAGCGCAGCAACATCGTCAAGCCCGTCGGCGACTGGAAGCCGTCGCCCCGCCGCGGCCTCTATCTCGTGTGGGAAGGTGTCGGCTACCCCAACGTCACATGCTTTCGCCTCTGGGGGCTCACTGACGCTCACCTCCCCACCCGTGGCGTGTGCCCTTATTCGTGCGCGGCATCATTTGCCCCAACACGGAGTTTTCGGCCTCCTCGGCGAATGCGAAGGCCGAGAGTCCGGTCCTGCCACCGTTCGGGCAGTCCCGGTGCCAGTGCCTCGCTTTCCCTTTAGCACACACCTGATTTTGGCAGTACGGGATTGCCGCACCGCTTTCGCGGTGGAAGGCCACCTTCCGTGAGACGGACTGAGACCAATTCCCCCCTTTGGGGAGGGGCGAGGCTGCGAAACGGGTCTTGACCCGGCGGTCCGGTTTGTCCGCGCGAGGGGTAAACCCCCGCGGAGACGGTTCGGACTCGGCGGTGATGAGGAAGGTGGCCAATTGCCTCTTCAAGTCGAGCACCATCGTCCGTAAGTCCGCGATCTCACTCGCCGCACCCGACCCATCAACGTCCTTCTCCATGAAGTGCGTGCCGTGGGAGTACCGGTGTGCGGACGCGGTGGCGGTACCCGCCCGCACGTGCTCGCCGTAGCACTCCCGCACCCACTGCTGAATAGTGAGTAGGTCGTGTGCGGCTCTTTGGTCGTGAAGGAGCAAACGGGACACCACCGGTTGGTAGAAGGTGGCGTCGAGGGCTTTGATGAAAAAGGACTTCACGTCCTCGTCCTGGAGCGTTGATCTCGTTCTCGCAGCTTTGAGCGCGGCGTTGAAGTCCTCAATGGGTCCATGAGGGTCCACGCCCGCAGCGATGCGGACGGCAAACATGTCCGCTTGCCCCTGGAAGGGGTCCCCAATCGGGATCATGCGACGGGCGAACTCGAGTAGGACACGCTTACCGTCTGCCGGGAAGCTGGCGTGGGACGAGTCCAACCAGTCCGCTGCGGGCGATGAGGGGTCGATCAGCAGCTCGATCGTGGAGAACAACAAATTGTTGGCCTCCACGCGGACGGCCAAAGTAGCGTCGTCCAGCGTGAAGAGCGGGAGGAAACCGGTGTCCTCAGTGACGAATGCCGCCTGCAGGGCAGAGACCATCCTCGTGAAGATGGCCGCCGCGTGGGGCTCCGCACCGGAAAATCTCCCCTCTTTGCCGTCGAACAACTTGCGCTGGACGTGCTTCGCCACTTTCATGTCGAAGTGCTCCCGCTGTAAGGTGCGTACCGATGCCAAAAATGTAGCACCCGCCGAATTAGCGGCCGGCTGCGCCGCTGTCGGGGTCGCGGGCGTGTTGGCATGCCTGGCAGCAACGGAGTCAAAGATTGTGCTTAATGTGCGGCGGCGATGCGCCATGCTAGCCGTTGATCTAGTAGAAGCAACCATGATGAAGAAGACTACAGGGGTGGAGTGAGGCAAGAAGACGTGGAAAAATGCGGTAGTCTCGGGCGGCCAAGAAATGTGGTGGGTCGCCGATACGGCTGCCGTGAGAGAACAGAAATTCCGAGAAGTCGTGTGGTAGATGGCGGCCGATACGAAACGGTGTGGTGACCAACCAGGATGCGTAAACCAATCCAACGTTAAGTCCCGTAGAAAAGATGCCCTCAAAGGCCTACAGCCAGCCGTAAATCAACCCACAAAACTTAGGCCATACCCGCGACTGCCGGCACTCCTACGCGCGGAGCGCCTCACTCCATCCCAAGCGTCCGGCTTTAGCCAATCATCCTCGCGGTGTCGCAGTGGCTAAATAAAACGTAAGTGGGGCCAAACCTGTCAGATATATAGTCGGGTGTATATATCGGATAACGGAGAATAAACCCTGAGTTAGGGGTTTCGATATCAGAACGGTAAAAGTCTCAGATTGATAAAAGAGATACACATAAATACTAACGGGTGTTTCCCGTCTACTGGTGACGGTCACCCAGCCTACTATAGGAAGTGACAGGTGACAGTCTTTACTGTCGGCGTGTCACATCCAGCAGATGCTGCGTAAGGCATATATCGGCAACCAAAGTGACCCATATATGCCTTAGAACCGGCCTGTTAAGAGCACCTACGGTGTCCGAATTTTCAAATTTCAAACCAATCATCCTCGTTGGCCTTGCGCACAGCGCTTGGCCAACGAGCAGTAGCTCCCGTTCCACGTCTCTAGGCCACTGACGGGAAAGCTAAAATATATACTGCTGTAATATATTATAAGCTTTCACAGAGAAGAAAGCTGAAGCCGTGAGCTCAGGGTTTCAGATACATACTCAAGTGAATATTAGAATACAGATAGTGTTTTAATATTCCTAGCGGTTGGTGATGCTGCAGCAAGTGACACAGCAGAGAGTCACAGCACAGTGAGGGGTGACAGCAGAAGGGGGGCAACAGTCACCCTTATACAGGGGGTGAAAGTTGCATCCCCCGTGACACCACCTCACCCCGTAGGTGTGAGGTGACCAAATGCAAGTGTTACGCGGGCCTGCAAGACTGTTCGGATCTAAGGGGCCTTTTTCAACCCGACTAGAATGGCCCTGCCGGCGTCATCTTAGAATCTAGCAGGCACATCACACGATCGGACAATTTCTAGGGTTGTTCATTCTTTTGCTCATTTTCTTTTTATTTTTTTTTAACCGATACCCCTGCGGTGCCACGACCCAACGAGGCCTGGCACGACCAGAGCGGGCGTGGCAATGGACGTGAGGTAAAAAACGCGGTGTGGATCCTCCCCGCACATGATGGCGAAAGCAGAAAGGAGAATGGACGCGATGGGTGCAGCAGCACCACCACACGCCACCACCAGACAGCGGCCAAGAGGCGCGCAAGGTGGAGGGCAAAGCTGAGGATGCCGCGGGGCGAGCTCGTAGAAGTCAAAGCTCTGGTTGACGATGGCGAAAGCGATGGACTTGAGTTTGGCGTTTGGTGCATGAGCACCACCAGACACCACCACACTATATCCAGTTGTAGAATCTCGTCGATGTACCCGAACAGTCCCTAGGGCAGCCTGAACAGCGGCCATGCGCGCACGTTGTCGCTCATTGGACATAGTCCCACTGCAGACTGCAGAATTCTGCGAAGGCAAGATAGGGTTCCAAGTGAAAAACAACAACTTCTCGTAAAATTGACAATTTCCAGCGATGGAAAAGTCAAATTGGGGTGAATTTTGACGAGGAAGACGCCGGTGACGTCAAAAAAGTCGTGCGGTAAGCCGATATTCCGGCAGAAGCGGTGCTGCTGTCCAGGAAGGCAAAGGCTTAGAAGATGATGTCGTCGTAGTCGTAGATGGAGGTGTCGTGAGGCCAACAGTGGCGAGATACGTCACGCCGAAATGTCGACCCGCTGGCGCACACCGGCGGTAGCAGAAGGGCGCTCGCTGGAGATGCAAGCTGCAGACTGCAAAATTATGTGAAGCAAAGATAGGGTGCGAAGGCGAAACCGTAACTTTCCGCAAAATTGATAACTTCCAGTGATGGGGAAGTCAAATTGAGGTGATTTTTGACAAGGAACACGCTGGTGACGTCAAAAATACCGTGCGGTAAGCCAATATTCGTGCAGAAGGGGTGCTGCTGTTCGGAGAGGCACAACCGCGAATAGATTGTAGTCGGTCTCGTAGCTGGAGATGCTAATGAAGCCGAAAGTGGCGTGATACGGCACGCCCAGATGATTCCCGTAGCCGTAATCTTACGGTAACAGCGGGGCGTTGCTGGAGATGCAAACAAGGGTTCGCTGGAGATGCGGTCGCCGGAGACGCGACGTCGCTGGAGATGCGATGACGAGAGTAAGGACCGAAAAAAAAGAGACCACCGCTTCAAGTGGTGCAGCCCAAACCTGACGGGAAAGCTAAAATATATACTGCTGTAATATATTATAAGCTTTCACAGAGAAGAAAGCTGAAGCCGTGAGCTCAGGTTTCAGATACATACTCAAGTGAATATTAGAATACAGATAGTGTTTTAATATTCCTAGCGGTTGGTGATGCTGCAGCAAGTGACACAGCAGAGAGTCACAGCACAGTGAGGGGTGACAGCAGAAGGGGGGCAACAGTCACCCTTATACAGGGGGTGAAAGTTGCATCCCCCGTGAGCCACGTGGCAAAAAACGGACACCGTACAGCGACCCGTTGACGCCTTTTTAGGCTATGGTCAACGGGCCGAAGACTCTCGACCTCGCGAAGTGCGCGAAAAAACTACTTCATAGCTCGCGACAGGTCCGCTGTTGAAGTTTTGAATTCAAGAAATCTGGACGGCAAGAACCAGGTTCTAAAGGAAAAGCAAGGCTCGCGATCGCCGCATTCAGATTCTTGGTCAATTCTGTCACTGTCATGTCCGTCATAGATTATACGTAAATTACAGGATTAAAATTGGAGACAAATTGCCGCACGATATGACCGTCACGCTGGTTCAGAATTTTTCCGGGATTGAGACGGAAACGACGTGTGAATTCCAGCGCGTATAACCCTTCCCTTTTCAAAACTTGAACTACAACCAGTGACACAGTGACACAGTAGAGCCTACAGTACAGTGGGTGGAACCCTATACTGTATGTACCACCGCACCGAACCAGAGCAGAGCCTGTCCGCTGTCGCGTGACGCTGACGGTCATACATGTCACGCAACAGGATTCCCGAATTGACATCATGTCTCTTGAGGGTCATCATCATGCTCACTCGACCTTCCTTGACTTCAATCACCTCCATCTATGACTTAAGCTATGTGACTTCGAAAACCAACAAAGGTCAACAGCGTCTGAGAAAGGCGTAATTTTGGTATTGTACTTGTAAGTGAAACTCATACATAATGAGTTTGGCATTCGATGAGTATGGTCGGCCTTTCATCATTGTTAAGGTCGGTTATATTCAATGCCTCCGATTCAGTCGATTGAAAGCTGATCAGGAAGAAGTCCCCTGCAATATTCATCGTGTGCATGGGTGCAACAGGAACAAGGACAGAAATCTCGTGTGAAGGGCCTTGAGGCACAGAAGCAGAATATTTTGGCGGCCCGTGCAATTGCAAGGACACTTCGGTCGTCCTTGGGACCAAAGGTACACAGACTCCCCTCGTTTACCTCGAGCAAACGGGTGGAACACCTCCTCTGTGAAGTATCCCGAACTTTTAACAATCGTTTCTAGTTGTTGACCATCCCCTCTCTTCTGTCTCAGGGCATGGACAAAATGTTGCAAACCGGAGACGGCGACGTAACCATCAGTAAGTTGTTGATTACTGACGCCCTGTCACTTCTCCAAGAAATTGCCGTCGCATTTCAACACTTCTTTTGACGTTCGTATTGTCTGCAGCAAACGACGGTGCAACCATCCTGGAGCAAATGGAGGTCGAGAACCAGATTGGTAAGCTGTTGGTTGAGTTGTCCCGTAGCCAAGATCACGAGATCGGGGACGGCACCACGGGAGTTGTTGTTCTAGCTGGTTCGCTTTTGGAGCAAGCCGAGGGTCTTCTCGATAAGGGTATCCACCCCCTTCGAATTGCGGAAGGCTATGAAATGGCTTCCAAAATCGCCGTCAAACGCTTGGAGGAAATCTCGGACGTTTTCGAGTATGGGGTGGACGACTACGAGCCCTTGGTGAAGACTTGTATGACGACGCTATCCTCCAAAATGCAAGTCCCTTAATATTCTCTGTGTTCATTTGTGTTTTGTTTTTCACGCCGTCCTTGGCTGACCCGTGAAAACCTGCTCTGCAACAGTGTGGGTCGCTGCAAGAGGTCTATGGCCGAGATGTGCGTGAAGGCCGTGCTTGCTGTCGCTGATCTCGAGAGGAAGGATGTCAACATGGATCTGATTAAGTTAGAAGGAAAGGTTGGTGGCAAGTTGGAAGATACTCGACTCGTCCACGGTATTGTTCTCGATAAAGATATTAGCCATCCTCAAATGGACAAGGAAATAAAGGACGCTAAGATTGCCATTCTCACGTGCCCGTTTGAGCCCCCAAAGCCAAAGACCAAGCACAAGGTTGATATTGATACCGCAGAAAAGTATGAGCAGCTTAGGGAATGTGAGCAGAAATACTTCAGTGAAATGGTCGACCAGTGTAAAGAATCTGGAGCTAACCTGATAGTTTGCCAGGTGAGGATCTGGCCATCGCTCCTTACCTCTTCTTCGCGATCACCAGGCGAACGGCTTTGTCCTGTTGTTGACCTGATCGTATGGAAGGATAATTGAAGTTCCCTTCCGATCCCGAATGGTACCTGTTACTAGTTCTGCTGAAGAAGCTCAAATTCTACTGTTCCGTTTGTTAGCTGAAGGTTACTGTGTAAAGTACTTTACGGTCGCTGCCCCTTTAAACTATCTGTTGCACCAATGTTCCTCTTTGGAGGAAAGAAGCGACGGATCGGGCTACTCACTTAACGCGTTTGCAACACAGTGGGGCTTCGATGACGAGGCCAATCACTTGCTGATGAACCATAAGCTACCTGCCATTCGTTGGGTTGGAGGTGTCGAGCTGGAACTTCTCGCTATTGCTACCGGTGGCCGCATTGTTCCCCGTTTCAAGGAGCTTACTGCCGCCAAGTTGGGTTCGGTAAGTCAAGTCCCGCACTTGGGCTGCGGGATGGGAACTAACTTTTTATGTTTTTACACTTTACTTGAAACCTTAATTGCGGCTGCAGACTCTCCTATCAAACACGGAGGTTTGAGAGACGCTTATATAGGCGTCTGTCGAACTGTACCCTTATTTCTCACTCCGTCCCGTCGTGACCAAAGAAGTCTGCCTTACTCTGTATAACCGATCGATATATCGGCTGATTCTACCTCTCCGCTGCATGCTCAGGTTAACCTTTCATAGTGGATCAAGAAATGATATTTGGCCAATCTCTCACAACTCCACTTGCGCATTCTGCTAGTCTCTTGCTCCTAAGGTGTTGCACGGTCTATGTACACGCCTTTCGTATGCCTTCACCGTTCGAGAAATCATAGAAGCCGGGATCACTGCTACAAGCTTCATCAACCTGAGGCATGAACAGTGCGCAGTAAGTCTGATTTGCGGATGCGAAGTTCTACGGTATGCTGACCTGCAGATCTGTGCAGGCTGGAACTGTTAAAGAGGTTTCCTTCGGTACCACCAAGGACAAGATGGTTGTCATTGAAGACTGCGCAAACTCAAAAGCGGTCACGATCTTCATTCGTGGTGGCAATAAGATGATGGTGGACGAAGTCAAGCGTAGCCTCCACGACGCTATCTGCGTCGCTCGTAACCTGATTCGCAGCAACAGGATCGTGTATGGGGGCGGATCAGCTGAGATCACCTGCTCGCTGGCCGTTGAGAAGGCTGCTAATGAGGTCCCTGGTATCGAGCAATACGCTTTCCGTGCTTTCGCTGACGCCCTTGAGGCAGTGCCAATCGCTCTTGCTGAAAACAGTGGTCTTGATCCAATTGAATCGTTGACCGCCGTGAAGTCGAGACAAGTTCAGGTCCCGTTCTCATCTTTCAAACCCCGACGGTTACTTGTTTTATTTGTCTGGTGAAATGACAGCACTTAGGTCAAAGTTGGCGTATGCCCACTTAAACTCTAGTTAGTGTTGAGTATCGTTGCCTGATAATCGCAGATCGCAGCTACAGAGCTTCGTGAGCTTGGATATTTGCTCTCCATGGTTAGTAAGCCCATGTCTTTGTGGCAGGAGGAGAATCCTTACTTGGGTATTGACTGCAACGAGGAGGGAACCAACGACATGAAGAAGCAGAACGTCTTCGAAACGATGATTGGCAAGCGCCAGCAGGTTCTTCTGGCTACGCAAGTCGTAAAGATGATCCTAAAGATCGATGACGTTATCAGCCCTGCAGCCTATCAGTAAACTGCTGACAGCAACCCTCGTGCCAAGAATTTTGCGAACTGATCTCCTTACATCTCAACTATCCCTCACATCTCGGAAACAGCAGGTTCTGGAGTGGCGAGGTACAAGCCGTGGCTGCCTGCGCTTTCAAATAAGGCTTTTTCCAACCTGGTGCCTCGAACAGGCCATGCCAATAGGTTAAGCTTCCGAGGTAGCAAAACCGACGGGAACTTGATGCATAGAAGCTACTTGAAAGTTCAAGCACTTGAAAGAACCTTGTGTCACAGAACTGTGTAGCTTCGTAGCAAGGGTTGCGGACTAGGTGAGCTTTGTCACCAGACCTCTAATATGCGCTGACAAGTATTTTTATGTGGAAGTGAGCCACTTGGAAACTATTGTTTAGTTAATAAGTTGGGATATGCCAGGAATGCTCGAATTTTAAACAACATCGTAGAGTGCATGTGAAAATGTGATACCATGCTAATATAGGTCAACCTTGTAGACTTCTGTATAACAAGTTCCAATGCAAGAGGCTACCCACAGCGGTTGTTTATCAGCCAGTGTATGAACTTGGTGAAGTGGTGAGCCTAGGCACGGGAGTCAGCATACCGCGTCCTCCAAATGCACAACACACAATGTATATAAAGAGGTAGTCAGTAACTTTATTGTAAGGTTCACATCTTACAATTGCTGGAGTGTCAAAGGCACAGCAAACAAACCAACTCATTCCAAACCAAACAAACCAACTCATGCCAAAACAACTACCTAGGAAAACATCATGCAAATTCCCAGCGTTCTCCCATGTTGATAATCATGACTAGCCCTGCAAGGCAACCACTATCCGCTGCAACCAATAGGTCGAAAAGCTCCGCGTGCTCCATGTTGCATCCTCCTCCTTAAACAATTGGCCGTGCCTGCGTTTTACACAACAGTCGGAGAACTTCCGCTCCGATTTCCCCAAACCTCCAAAAGACTCCATCGCAAAAGGCACAAGCGTGTGAGGCCAGATTGGTCCGTTCAATGCCCTCTTGGCTCGCTCATCATGACCACGATCATACGTCCTCGTAGGGACTCATGCATTATGTGCAACGTCGGTCGGTCGCGAGCTCTGACTTCATTGTGGTCGCTATGATATCCTTCATTCGACACGCAGACGTTTGGCCAACCCAGTCGCGAATACGATTTTCTGATCTGAAACGAACCATCTCGACTGGACCTGGTTGGTCCACCTAGGAATATCGAATTTCGATGGAAAGATCTTTGTTGTAACAGAAGATAGCTCCTCGATAAGGTGGAATTGTTCGGGAGAGATGTCCTTTGTATGTAGAAAAAATATGACGATAAATCAGATAAAAATGATAAATCGTGAACCCTGAGATCAATTAGATGAAAATCGAAGCGTGACCTTTCTTCCTATCGATTTGAACTTCTTGCAATCGAAAGAAATGAAGTTTGAAACATCAAATTCGTATTTCATAACGTTCAAACGACTTCACCTTACCCTCGCTCTCGGTAGCTCACACAGTTATTTTACAGGCTTCTACCCAAGCATAAAAGGTACGCTGAGCATCCTCCACTTGCATACACTTGTGAGTACCCCGGGCTTATTTGATTGATAGGCTGTGGGCTCAGGGCTGTGCTTGAGTAAAAAAAAAACACACATACCTTTTTCCGGGGTGTGGGGCTTTGAGTCCCCTCGACTTTTCCTTTCATTTTCCTTCAGTCCGGTTCGTTATCTACTTTTTTCCTGTATAACCTGTTAAGGCTTACTGCATATCCTGTAGCGAGGTCGTGTATTTTCCTGAGGAGGTGTTGTGATTCCCGCTTGTTGAATCCTAGGTGTTTGGTCAGTATCTTCTCCGTGTGTTCATATATCGTACCTGTGTTTCCGAATACCATTACGTGCAGTGTTACTTTGTACCCGTATAGTTCTAATAGTTTTACCAATGGTGCATATTTCGTGTATTTCGTTTTTAGTGCTTCCTCCCAGCTCATCTCATCCGTGTACGTTACCTCCACTAGGTGTATATATCCCGCGTCTGCCATTGCTTTCTGGTGTGAGTGTCCCGGCTGCTTATTCCCTTTTTCAGTTCCTTCTAGCATTACTATGTCCACAAAGTGCGGTATGGTGTCTTTTCCATGCTCGGGTGTTGGGGTGTTTCTTCCATCCATTCTGCATTGCCCTCTCGTGAGTAAGAAGTCCTCTATTGGCCTGCCCACATTCACTCCCACCCCCCTTCTCCCGGCGTGGGTCTTTATTATACATCCCCCTTTTCTGCATTTGCTCATGTCCTTTGCTATCATTTTGGTGGTTTCATCTGACCTGCTTATTATCATGTTTTTATCTCCCTTTCTGTACATCCTCCTAGCACATGGGCCGTGCGTATGAAACCTCCTGCGTTTACTTGCCCAGGCACCCGCAGCATTTGCACTTTTATGCCCGTACCCTTCGCCTCCATCTCCTGTAGGGACCCGCCGGCAATTTGTTAGCTCTGCATCTCAGCAGCACAGTTACGTCATGTTCGTTGAGGTATTCGGTTCATTTCTTCCAATACTCGTTGGAGAGTTCGTGCATGGCTGTGTCTCCCCGTAGGTGCTGCATATATTTCTCCGGCGTTTCTTTGGCAGCTATCCGTATCTTCTCCATCGAGGCCCTCCTCCACCCTTGTGCCAGTTGTGCCTCTCTTTATGCTGCTGCTTGTTGCTGTGCCATTTCCTGGAGTGCTCTTTGTTCCTCCTGTGCTTCCTCCTGTTGTTGGGACATTTCAATAAGGTCGTCTTCCTCCTCATGTTGTGCCTTCATGCTCATGTTCTGAGTCACCAATAGTTCCATTTTCTGTGTTACCTGCAGCGCGTTATCCTGTTGGTCTTCTAGCTCCTCTTCAGTTTCCTGCGTGGCCGTTCGAATGGCCTGTCTTGTTAGGGCTTCGCTAGCAAGCGAATAGATATGATATACAGCGAGGCTATTATTGAACGTTAATAGCTCACGCAGAGTACGTGTGGATATGAGTGCAGCGCTTCTCCAGAAGTGACTGCTGTAGCTCAACGCTACCTCATTTACGCAATGCCCCGCATCTCATAGATGCCACCACAATTGGGTTGTGAACCCAAGGCATTGGTTGAACAATCAGTATCGGCTGAACGAATAAGCCATATGAGACTCGCATGCTTGTTCAGAACATGCTTGAAGCGAAGATGAGTTTTCTCCGAACACTTTCGGTTCTTCAAGACTTCATCTTGCTTTGTCATCTCAATGCCACAACCTGGCCTCTCGATGACAGGTGTCACTCAAGGTGAGTGAATGACAAATGGTATGACTGTACATGTCATAGTCGACCGTACTGACGACTGTCTGTCATTATAATATATGACATGACACGACATGACATGACATGACATGATATGATATGATATGTCTGACAGGTATGACATGTCTGATAGGTATGACACGTATGACATGTATGACACATATGTCATCGGTCATAACCCTGACATGTCTCGCTCGGTCGTGTTCCTGTTGGCTTTGGGGTTCCCTTTGTTCTTGTCGCCCCTCATGCGCAAGTGTCATTTCCTCCTCTTGCATCCGTCTTAGTTCCTCCTCCTCAACCTCCCATTCGTTCTCCTGGGCTTCGGGGGCGGGCTCTTCGCCGCCTTCCCCATGTTCCCTACTATTGACTGTGTCGCATGCCCTCCTTCTTCTTGGTGCAGTGTTTGAATGTTCTGTGCCAGCATGAGTGCTGCTTCCTCCTCTTGCTCCATTTGCCGGAATTCAATCTCATCTTCCTGCGTCTGTTGTGCTTCCATTTCCTCTGGCCACGTGTCCCCTACTGCTTCCTTGCCTTCCTCCGGTTCGTTCGGTTCCTCTTTTCTTCGCGCATGTTCGGCTTCTGTTCTTGCGATGCGTTGTTTTTTGGTTTCCCATTCCTCCGGCCCAGTTTCCAGTTTTCTTTTCATCCGTTGTATAACATTGTCCTTCCCTGTCATTTTTGCCTCTCGTACTTTTCTTTGTCACATGGTTAAATATCACTTGGTGTCCGCCCAACTGTCTTCTCGTAGACCTGCAAATGGCCATTAGCCTTATTGTGTCCGTGTTGTCGTGGTTTAGGCCATATTCTCCTTCCACACAGGCCTTTTTTTGCTACCTCATCCGCCATTAACACGCTATTCGATGAAAATGACATTACGGAATGTCATTTTCCAATTTAATTATAGATAGCTAAATAATTCCAAGGCGCACGAAAATAACGTATTTTCCTACGTGACGTGAGACGCACGTATAAACGCGGGTGCCGACGAGGCTAATAGATAAGTACATATGAGTGCTTATAGTAAATTCACAAGCACATGCAAGCATTCAACGAAGATGGTAAACACGATACAAAATATGATGCGGTGACTAATTTCATTTTGTACACGTGTTTTATTAATGTTCAGGACTAGTCGTTAGCACTGCTGCCACAATCTACGCGGTATCTGCGTTTATTCCAGGTTCAAGATAGGCATTTGGCACGGCGTGCACTATCTACTCCGTTGGTGCGTCTCCTATAGGTACGAGGGGCTCGCGGTCTCCTGGTGTGTCTTCTCCTTCCTCTTCTTCTTCCTCGGCGACTCCTTCAGGAGGTGCATCAGTAACTGGTGCCTCGGTTTGCCCAGAATCAGTGCCGGTTGCAGGAGGTTGCTCGGCAGAACCAGATTGATCCACGAGGGACTCGATGTCCGCAGCCACGGCGGCGAGTTCTTTCGCTTGTGCAGCTTTTTTGAGGTTTTCCTCCTCTTTGAGTGCTTCCTCTTTGAGCTTCGCAGTTTCGTCGAGTGACATGCATTCCATATCGCCGTCAGGCTCGTCGGCAATGTTCCCCAACCGCTGACTGGCTGCTTGCACCATGTCCTCGTCGGAGTCGAACGCGACAGCGTTCAGGCCGCACCGGAGAGTTGCCATCGTGGCCGTCGCGATCCCACACCCCGCATCCAAGATCCAGTTGGGTGACAAATCGTTGTGTAACCGGGCGAAAGGTGCGGGTCCCATCATGTGGCAGTTGATAAGCTCCATCAACAAGTGCAAGGGCTTTTGGTGAGCGCATACCACTTTCCCATCCACTCGGAAGGGTTGCTTGACGACAGAAAACCCCTCCAACAAATTCGCCCTCGACCTCGCCTCCTCATCCTTCGTCCCAAAGTCGAAGTCACACATCCATGGTTTGCGAGTGGATTTTCCCCCGGACTCCACGTCCGCCATTTGGAACCCAATGACAGCCGCTTCGAGGACATTGTAGCGGATGGCTTTGTTGGCACCCACATCCTGGTTCTCCTTGCGCCACCATATGCGCTGGGCCCCACCGTTGCATTTACTCTCCAAGATCTTCAGGAATACAGTAATCACCCACCTGTAAGAAAACAGAGAAATCCAGGTCAGTCAGCTTTTCTCATCGAGTTGGTACCCCCGCGCCGGCGTCAGCGTCATAAGAGAACGCTATGGATAGTGGACCGCGATCTCGTTAGCCAGCCAGCGAATTCCATAACCATCCACGTGGACACCTTCCCTAGGGTAAACGATATTTGACACGAAGTGGGAACTCCTTCCGCGCGATCGCGAGGTCTGACAGGATGTCATCGTCATTTCACCGGAAATTTCCGGCGAAATCACATTCGCGTTTCGTCATGTGTGTCGCTCGCGGGAAAACTGTTACAGTACTGTACGTTCCCACCTTTCTAACACCTTTCTAACACAATTGCGCCTCCACTTTCAACTTGCATTCCATGCTGCATTATGGCTGTACCAGTTCGGGCGCCGAACCCAGCAGCTGACGCAGCTCGCCCATACAACCCCCACACTCTTAAACAGGCTAGGAATCACGCTATCCCTCCTTTTCGCCACTGGCGCCTAGAGTTCTATTCAGCGCGCGAAGAAGACGTCGACGAAGATCTTCCTTTGCAGTTTAGACACATCGCCACGAAACGCCGAAAAAGCGGACGCGGAGGGTTTGGGTATTTAACTCCGATGCAAATGAGCCAATTGTATCATTGTGGATCTCTTGCTAACCTATTTCGATGTTGGGAAAACCAATGATCAGCTCCATTTTTTGCGATTCTCAATATTTAGGGCGTTACATAGCATTTAAGATGACATATAATGCTGTTTTTTTAGGGTATATGTAAGCGCCGTATACATAGTGAGCAACGACGACATGGGTCAAGTAACGACACGCATTAGCTTTTTAATGCAACTAGACTCGCGATTTCTAATAAATATGAATATATAATAGCGCAATTCAAGTCGTGTGATGGCATACAATAATTGTTGTAATTAGGGTTCGATGGTGTAATGATGGTCTAAACTTCAATGTTCAAGAGTGCTTATTGTTTCATGCGGATTAGTGCCAATGACAAATCACGACGAATACTATCAACTTCATAATCATTAATATTCAAGTGAACAACGATTTTCAACCATTCTACACGGAACACTGGACAAAACCCTAACCTAGGTATGGGTTTCAAGAAGAAAAAGAAAGTTGCGAATGAGGGTAACACACATGCGCAGAAAGAGCCACCTTCTGGGACTGCTGAATCTGGCAAGCCGAGGCAAAATATTCAACGACTTTTAAAACAGTTGGAAGACTTGACAAACGAAAATACCAAGTTGAGATCCGAGATCGCAGCGAAAGAGTCTTCCATCACTGCCTTGAAGAAATCTCTTAACCCCTTAGCTGCGACACGTTGAGAATTCTCAACAAGGCCTCGAAAATGAGAGCGTGGCTTACCATGAAACTACATATGCGCGGTTGGCGCATCGAATATTGTAAGGTTTGTGGGTGCACTCATGATATGTGGCTACAGGTTAACCAATAGTATAGCACATATACTAGTGCGATATATCTCTCACGTGTTAGTATTTCCAAACCCAAATTTGTCTATTTGTGTCATTTTGAGCTTAAATTTGGCTTTGAAAAGTAGCTAACCAAGCCATAAACATCCCGTATTGGTAAGCATATACGTGGCCATGTGGAAATATACGATAGAAATGGATCCCAACGCCAGTCTCGCATGCAACATGGGGTATTATATCACCACATAGTCTCATTTTATGAGCAAAATCACCTGAGTTTTAGCTTAAGTATGGAAAACATTTCTTAAGTGAGGAAAACATTTGAATCCAAGTGTTTTTTCGGTGTTTTTTGGCCATTTTTGGTATTTTTTGGCACATTGGGCGGTATTAATGCGTACTATGGATTAGGGATAGTCTAACATGTTAATTTCCGCGATATTTTACCATGATACAGGCCAATAAGACTGCAGTCACGCATCGTACACAAGACGTATGCGTAATTTCTATGCTCAAAATACTCAAAATTTTGGTTGGATAATCCATATATATATCTCGAGATATACGATAGATATAGCTATACCATGATTCGTTGTGGCTTATTTGATGGTCTCCTATAACATACATGATGTCGTATGCGTGCATGCGGCCATGATCACGCAATACTTTGAATTGTCCCCAAACCACATATTTTTGCAAAAAATTCCAACCGCAACTAAGGGGTTAAGGATGCAAAAGCTGATGCGCGTGAGGCATGGAACAATTTATCAGAGTGTGAGACTAAGCTGGAACGAAAGGCAGACAGCTACAGACATATGAAGTCCCGCCTTCACGCACGTGCCCAAGTCGAAGAACCCGATCGGGTTTTCTCCAGAGCCCCAGCGACATCCACCAGTGAGAAGGCTGAAGCGACACGCAAGCGCAATGCGAGGATGGCCGAACAGGTTGAAGCACTGCTACAAGCAGAGCCAGTTTTGTTGCAGTCTATGCTTGAAGACAGTCCGTCGAGTGGACACTCTACTCAACTGCCGGTGTACATCGAGATCCTTGTGGCTTTCCTTTCTCGGCATCGCCTGGCAATACCTGCAGCTCTTGGAATTCTCAGCAACCAGAAAAACACAAAGCTGCTGCTCTACCTGGACAAACACGCCAACAACAACGACGTCCCACGTTCTCTTCGCAACCCGCCGAGCCTCTGCCTCTTCTGATGTTTCCTGTCGCCTTTGATGTGCGACAATGGGTTGTCGTGCAGGAGGCTCCTGCTCTGCACTGCCGACTGCCAGAGCCGGAGCCTGGGCCTGAGCTTCAACCTCGACCGTTGTCGCTGCCACTGACTGCTGGAGTGCAGTCCTGTCTAAATAAGACAGTGTCTTCCAGTCTTCCACGTCGTGACCGACCGTGATGCCTAGAGCATGACGCAACCGTTGTTTCACAGAATAGCCGAGAGCCCACATGAACCGAGGGATAGCCCGACAGCGAGCCGTCAAAAGCCGCCGTGCGATAGCACAATTCACGCTGCCTGGCTCCGCCAAGCCATAATTCATGCTCCCAAACGGGTGGGACTGAATTTCAACACCCTGAAACGTGCTCTTATTTTCGTGATACTGGATCTCGCCTCCGAGAGTGACGACAGCCGTACCGTACTGGACAGCGATTGACTCAGACATGCTTACGTTGCTGACACCAGAACTTTTGTGGGTAATCACTAAGGGAGGAATAACCACCGAAATAGTGCCATTAATATTTGTAACAGCGTTTAGATATGACTTGCCGTTCTCTAAAACAGTGAAGTCGAGCAAGTGCTCGATAGTGCGAAGCTCCCAAATAGTTCGGACAGTCTTTACACAGGCAGCCTTTCCACCCTTTGTGGTAGACTCTATGCATTTTGACTCGAGCCAATCGTTGAACATGTAGTTGAAGACTGACCGTGGCCAAGTGGCATTCCTATAGCTGAGACCCCAGACTGCAACTCCCTTCGCCTTCCGAACTCGTTTGAAGACTGATTTGCGCAGATCGTTGACGAATAGCATCACATCTGCGGGAACCACTGTTAAAACGTTTCTGCACAACACGTTTCCGGGACATATCCCATGATTTTCTAGCAGCTCTGCTCGTGCGGGCAGTTTCACCCCGCAGTACGCACAGTAACGGTGCCCGCCACGCCTGTCTCTCCAGCTCGGCAAGTATGCGTGAACAGGGCCTGCATACAAGCCCAGCCGATCCGGCTACTTAAAAATCTATACGTATTCCATATATTTTCAAAGTTTCCCGAACAATGGTTGAGTATTGGCAAAGTTTTGGGGTGAAACCCAAAAGAAACCCAAACCGAAAATTGGACAAGTTATGCTGGAAATATTCTCATCGCACCCACTCTCCAAAAAGTGCAAATCTCTTTCACGTGGCAACGTAATTCTCAATTCCGAAAACATACGTTTCTCAGCAAGACTAATATGAAACACTTTTTTAAAGAATGGACAGTTCTAAGGTCTTCGTTTCATCGGCGTGTGTTTTCCCGTACACCCGAAGTTTCCCCAAGCGGAATATCTTTATTTTGGAATAGAAAAGTGACCTTCCGGGAATAGAAATTTGAATTCTGAATTTTAATTTACAGAGCTGCCTCAAAAATTCTTCCGCCTTTCAAGAATGATATTTCCCAAAATTTCCCCCACCTCCTTCCATTCTTTCAAACATGCCTCGAAGTTCCCGCTTTGACTTAAGAAAACGTGTCTGCGTAACATGCTTAAAGCCGAATCATATATGCCTTCGTAAGTATCATTATAACCCACTTACGGAAATGACCATCAATAAGACGTCACCTCGTGTATATTGCAAGGCTCTTACCCTTACTCAGTACAACGATACTCTAAAGGAAGACATAGCTCGTGCGGAGACTCCAATATGGCGCTTCGAAGCCAAATATCTAGTTATTCAGTATGATACTTTAACCCCACGGTATGGGTCGATAGTTGGTACTCGCACGGAACACGGTGACTGCGAAAGGGAACGTATAACGGGTTCTCGTATTACCTATCCGGATACTGTTCAAACATATCAAGTTAGAAGGTGGCTCGAGAACTTTCAACCTAACCTACCCGCACCCGAACTCCTACGGAAGACGGCTATTCTATTTTGTCTTATGACTCGTGTTGAACGGTCTGCGCACTTTTGTATGCACGGAGCCGAGCTTTTACTTGTTTGGAATGGTGTGCCCTATGCCAAATTGTGCTTAAATTGTGCAAGGCAAATAACTACACACAACGAGCACAACAAGATTCTGTACAGTTATTACCCCACGGATGGGGACACGGGGAAAAGATGGTGCAAGAGTAGTTTCTTGCGATTGTTATAGAAGCCTACAGGTAAGACTAACTACACTCAATCAACATATCGAGGTGTTCTATACAAGGGTGTAGGTACCGGGATCAACGGGTCGAAGCATTTGTACCATATGCAACTGAAACGGACGCCCGTGAAATTATCTCCCACTACTTCATGTGGGAGACGCCCATCGAACTGCTCAATGTGAAAGTAAGGATCGAAGTCCGCAAACTTATCTTTCTCGTAGTGGCAACGGAGTGTTGCCCCTGTGTACGCTCCTAGCGTCAAGATGTACTCGTGGGTGGCGTCGTTAGGATCGGTGTGTAGCTCTACAAGCTTTCCATTGCACACCCTACTATCGTGGCGGGCAAACTGAACGACGTACCATTCGTTCTCGGCAAAGCAAGGGTCAAACATGCGTAGTATCTCTCTCGCTAAGATCCAGAGTCTCTTCTTGTACTCCGGGATCTTGCGGTCGAGTACCCATCCCGAGAATACGCCTGTGCCCTCTCTATAGTTATGAGGGAGGTCGAAAGCGCCAAGTGCCGCCCCTAACGCGTTGCACACCGCCCCAAAGCAGAATTGCCACTCCCAGCTCGCCATGGGCGCCACGCGCGTCTGGTTTTTGAACCGTTGCACACTACAAAGATTGATGGCATATAGGAGAGCTTGTAGCTCGAGCATGACGTCGAACATTGTGATACTGCGAGAAACAATACACAACTATGTTTCACTCATACTATTTACGGCTAATACGTACGTCTTGCCTTGGGTTGTGTAGGCAAGGAATCAATTACGGTTTTGTTCAACGCATGCGAGCAATGTCGGAACGGAATACTTCACCTTGGCGCGAGTAAGCGTGGGTTGGGCGCCTTTTCGACGAACGTCCTCTTCCGCTTCAAAACTTTTGGCGCGACGTTGCTGTCAACGCTCGCTAGAGGCTCACGCACCTGGAAAGCTAGTAATTAGGAAACTGGAAATATTCCATAGGCAAGGAGTTCATAGAAAGTAATGCTTCCGTAAAGAAAACAATAATACTCCTATATTCTCCCAAGTAAAGAATGCTCTTACCGGTTCTACCTCTAGCCCCTCTTCCTCCTCTATCTCCTCAATTACTGAAGAAGAAAATTGAAGTGGTGGAGAGAGGAGAATGACAGGGTAGTCCTCGCTGAAGGCGTCTGGCACCATGCTTCGAACCCAAAGATCGTACTCCACTCTTGCCTCCACTCCATATGGGCGGTGTGCAACTCTAAAGCAGTTAAAACACTCATGGCAAAAAGGGAGTGCTAAACTCCACTCGTGTGCTAGTCCTTCTATGAGGCCCAATATATACTTCTTGGAGATGGACTCTACTTTCAAATCAACAACCCAATCACGAGTCTTAACGAAGTTCACTTCGCGTGGCCACCAGCCCGGCTTAATCAAACTTAAAGTACCGCCGGTGTACCTTGATGATGTCCGCTCAAACGTTAACATAACACGTAATATTCGGCGAAGTTCGCGCACACCAGGACTCCATGGTTTTTTTGTCACCCAAGTACCAGCCACCATATTTGCACAAGCTTAGTACAAGATATCAGAGGTAGAGCCCTCTCCGAGAGGTCTTAGGTGTTTGAAACTTTCCCCCTCGTTTCTATTGTGTGTCTTCACGTTAGATGATATATAGCTTCATACTGATCGTGGATATGAGCTCATGTATGATATGACACTCGTGTCACTACTAGTAGAAGTCTAAAGTATATACTATACTATTATCTATATACTTTATTCTATAGAATAGTGTCAGTTAACAGTACTGTATACAACAACTATCAACAACTTTCAGCTGTACTCCTACTCCCCTACATATTCAATACCCATATGATAATGCTTCTTACACCACGTGGAGGTATGAAATAGTCCATATGAATATCGGGTACGTCCATATATATCTAACGACTCTACACACACACCTGAAAAAGCGGTATTAACATAACATAAACCGAACAAAAACATACCCCTTATGGTTGTAGTTACTGCAAAAATACTTCATACCAAGTCTTAGGAAAAGTTTCTAGCTAAAAAACCGTAGCAGAATAGAAAAACAGTTTCTCAAGTGCCATAGAGGCAAGTCATACAGATCCAATCTCCACTAGGAATCTTGTTCAGCTTGGGGCGCATGCAAAACGTGTGTGTCCCCTTGTTACACACACATCACATACCAACATGTCGCCAGCATACGTTGCCTTATCGCAGAGCTCACACTTCAAGCTTTTGGGGATGGCTTGGGAGCATAAAACATCGAACTCTTCATCCTCAGCATCGAGCAGCTTCGCTTTCTTGGCCGCCTCGCGCTTCAACTTCGTGGTGAGCTTCTCATTGATTGGCTGACGTTTTAGCGCGGACACCGGCTTAGGAGGCCTCCCAGCTTGTGGCTGCCTCCCAATGAGCTCTAGATGAACTTCAGCTGGCGCCTTAAACTTGCCTTTAAAAAGGGCGAAGGCAATAACACATGTACAGATTAGGCACTCGAAGTAAGTGGGGCAGTTGCACGAGTAGAAGTGATACCCTATAGGCTCTTCGACCTCTCGGAGAATCTGAAAGCTTCGATAGACCCTCACGAAGTCGTCGAAGGTTGTGACTGTCGCAGGAGGATGTTCAGGATCTCGTATGAGAGCAACGAAGATGCCAAGCTTCCTCGTGAGTTCCTTCTTTTTCTCCGCGACGTCGAATAGCCCTCAATTGCTTCATAAGTCTCAAGGGAAGGCATTAGAAATACTTCGCCTTCCCCAAGTAGGCAAGTGGTCTTCGAAACGAAAGTAGGAATTTCGCGCTCGTGTGAAAGTAAGGCCTCGCGCCACATCTTGTGAGTGATCACACCGCTAGAAGGTAGTGGGAATGAGTCGTCCCAATGCGTCTCTTCCGAAACGAACTTGAGAGCGGACGCGTTGAACTGAGGGAGTCGTTCACACCTCTTGGTGAGCATGTCGGTCTTGATGTTGTCGTTGACGCTTTCAGCTGAGTTTTGGGTGGTAGGTACCCCTGCTGGCTGACTTCCTTCACCAAGGACCCACGTGTTCCAATCATTATCCCACCACACCGCCTTGAACCAATCGCAAACGTTCGTTTCCCCAAGGTTAGTATACTTCACCATAAAGAGAGAGAATGCCGCGTTCCGTACAGCGAGTATCGTAATTTTATGAATACTTCCCACACCTTTTTTGAAAGTTGTCACGTTAGCCGCGAAAATAAACAAGGACGCGCGGTCGTTCAATTTCATTTGGCAATGAGCATAGCACACACCGTGGACAAGCCTGTCGGTTGTGGTGACGATTGTCTCGGTAGTGTTGGTGTGCTCTGCGACGAGGGCAAGAACTTGCGGAAAACGCCGGTTAGCATTGCGAAACGCGGGAGCATGGTCTGTGCTAAAATACATGGGCTGCCAGAGTTTGCCGAATAGAATCTTAATAGCGTACACCACGACGTAGTTGATGATCTCGCTTTGAAGTTGGTCGGCATGGGACTTGAGCGCTAGGTAACCAAAGCGGTATCGCTTATCATAGGCCACGACCCCACCACTCTCGAGTGGAAAACCATGCCAGTTAGACTTGTACGTGTCGTCCCGCGCGAAGTGTGGATTAGCGAGGAAATGTTGTAGCTTGCCGCGGGTCGTGTATATCACGCATAGGCGCTTCCGTTTCTGCTGCGTGTCGTAGTCGGTCGTGAGTTGTTTGAATGCCTTGTAGATTGTCCTCGCACTAAATTTGTTTTTGTAAAAGCGGCGTGAATAGGGACTCCATCCATGGGCGGCGAGGAGGGCGTCAAGCAACTCACAAAAGAATGGCGTGGATGTAGACGAGAGCAACGTGCGGAAGGAGTTCACTAGCGTAGTTTCAATGATTGCAGGGTCCTCTTTCCACTTCGCATCCTTCCATTGTTTGCATGTTTCCAAAATGTCCAAGGCTTCAATTGGTAAAGGAGGTAGAGCATTAGGCTTGTCATATTCACTGACGATCACGAGACTATTGTCACCTAATAATAGCTTGCCCTCATAGAAGCATAGAATGCCCGGAGTGTGATTACTTGTAGTTGCATTGGGAACAAGGATGTTGTGCTCCTTGCACACCTCCAAGTAATCTCCATATGTCCGAATGTTACTGTGCTCACATATTTGTGCCCGATTGTTATTAACGTAGTAACGCACTTGCTTGTATGAGGGTTTCTCCACATTCCTTGCAGCAAGTGACTTCCAGATCTTTTTGGCTCCTAGTCGTGCGGCAACCTGAGTATCAATAAACTCCTTGTCTCCTAGACTTATCCCCTTGCTAACGCGTGTAGTATGGTCGTGCTCCCCGCGTTTCCATAACGAAAATAAAGTAGTGTCCCCTCCTTCCGGGGAAGAAATAATAAACTGAACAACTTTGTAGTATACTCCACACCCAAAAGAATAGTGTAGCTTACACTTATACTTGGTAGTCTTACTACCATCCTTCTTCGATACATAAGGCTTGTCCGCAAGAACATAACCGGAGGGGGAGTCTGCCCCCACTTTCTCTAGACAGGCTTGGAAAGTGAGCACTTCGGTGAGGAGTTCCACCCAAGTTACTCGATTATGCTTCCTGGTGCGTGACTTAGACGGGTTCACATCCATGAAATCGTCGTCGTCCTCACTTTCCTCATAAATTTCGGATGGTTTAGTTTTCCCCGGACTAGTCCAAGTAACTTCAGCCATGGTGTGCTAGGAACTCTAAACAATAATGGAGGCTTTGATAGCTACGTGCACATGATATGAAAGTGGACATGGACGCAAGGGCGAGTGCATCGACGTGATCTATAAAATTATATGAATAACGATATTGAAGACAATTAAAATTTTCGTAGATTTTCGAGATAATACTATCTGTAGGATAAACAAGCCATCATGTCTATCTGCCTCCTCCCGCGCACATGACTTGGATGCGATAACCCTTCTCCCATAAGTCGGGTAGTCCACTCGGAGGACGTAAATATAAGCACCCGCAAAGTTCCCGTCAGGGAACCGGCAGGGGTTCGGCTTTGGGGCTTTCGCTGGAAGCGCTTTCGCTGGAAGCGCTTTCGCTGGAAGCGCTTTCGCTGGAAGCGCTTTCGCTGGAAGCGCTTTCGCTGGAAGCGCTTTCGCTGGAAGCGCTTTCGCTGGAAGCGCTTTCGCTGGAAGCGCTTTCGCTGGAAGCGCTTTCGCTGGAAGCGCTTTCGCTGGAAGCGCTTTCGCTGGAAGCGCTTTCGCTGGAAGCGCTTTCGCTGGAAGCGCTTTCGCTGGAAGCGCTTTCGCTGGAAGCGCTTTCGCTTTTTGCTCTTTTTCCTCATTTCCCCTACTTTCCCTCCTCCCCTACTCGAACCCCCCTTTCCCCCCCTCCCCCCTTTTTCTAGGCTTCCCCCTTCTCCCCTTCCCGCCCTTCCGCCTCTTTTCTTTATTCCCAAGGGGGGGCGAGCATTGTTCGCGGGGGGGAGGCCCCAATTCCGGACACGGTCTTGGTAGGCGGGGGGGTTTAGGCGTATTGCTAGGGAGGGGGTCGCTAACCCCCCTAGAATTTCCGAAAAATACACACTTAAGGGAACTCTTAGGGGGGGGTAAATTGCTAGGGGGTGGGTTATCCCCCCTAAACGTAAAGATGTGCTACTAGGGGGGGCAAAATCCTTGTCCGGAATTGGGGCCCTCTCCCCCAAAGCGATGTTCGCCCCCC